>QLSR01000314.1:1818475-1879608 GCA_031780015.1 Citrullus colocynthis
TTTTTTTTTTTTTTTTTAAGATCAACCATATAGGAACTTGTTTCTTTTGTAGATCTAACTAATTCTTCTTCGTCTACTTCATTTCTTTTTGCGTAGATCTAGAAATCTTTGGGTTTATGTTCTGGGTTTCGATTTTTATGTTTGTTTTTTGATTTCCTCATTTTTTTAGCTTCTTTGCATGTTAGATTAGCCCATGATTATAATTTTTTTGGGGTTTATATCCTCTATTTAGAATGGAAAAAATGAACATTTTTTCGTGTTAAATTTTTTTATTAAAATGAGGATATAGTTGGAGATTAAAAAGAAGAAGAAGAAGGAGAAGGAAGAAAAAAAAATGATATAGAATCAATTTGTTTAAAAAATTGCACCAAATACCCCACCCTAATTCAACTCGACCTAGCACTACAAACACAAACATTCCAACTTAAATTAACCAACTCTGCACTCCAAACACAAATAATTTAATTCTCCATATAATTATTACAAACTCAATTCAACTCAATGCAACAAATGCCTTTTAATACTTTTCCTAAAGAAAATTAGGTGAATTGAGGTTTGAATCAATCCAATCAATTTAGGAACTTTTAAATGGAAAGTAATGATTAGTTGAAATAGTTAATTCATGATTAAGGATATTAAAGTGCTTATATGTAATAGGTAATGATGTTGTGTGCTTAAAATGTGGACAACAAAATTATAAATGTGAATAATTAATGTCATATTTATAATAATAATAAGTAATGTCAATATACCCTTCAATGAAAAATTAGAAAATTCTCATTCAAGGGTCAATTTCTCCGGCTCTCATTCATTTTTTCTTTATTGTTAAAAAGACAAAACCATCAACTTTGCAAAATGTATATGGCCAACAACTTTTAGATATTAAGTGGATGGAATTTTTCTTAATATTAATTTATATCCTTAAATTATATCCTTAAACTTAAAATAAGTTAAATTAATAATTCTATCAATTTAAGTTCTAAATTTTTATGTGTAATACTCTACACTAATTTTCGTATCTCTTTAAAAAACAATATCGTATGCAATTTATAATTGTTTTAATTAGACTATTAAATTGTCATGAGTGAATCAATTTAAACATTTTATTAAAATTGTCCTTGTTGATCATCAGTGCATCAACCATGTAAGTTTTTTCGAATGTTGGAATTATAGCCAAATGGATGATTAGAACCAAAAAATGAACAATTTTCAAATCAAATCCTAATTGAGAGTACAAATGATTTGCGTCTTATGAAAGTTTAGAAGTTTAATTGATATAATAAAAAAATATCACACAGTGTTTATCTAAACATAGCATATAATCGAAGTTGTAAATTGATACACTTGCGAAAATTTGAGGTTTAAATTAATATAATTATTAATTTATGGTTATAATTGATACAACCCCAAAATTTAGAGATGTAAATTGATCCTTTCCCCATTGCTTTTCCTTAAATCTTTACATATAATTTCACAGTTTTTTTTTTTTTTTTTTAAATAGAAAACTGTTGTTTTCATAAGGATTGTTTTCAAATATAGTAAACTGAGCCAAACTATTTATAATAATTTCCTTTCCCATAATATATTTAAGAAAATGCATTTTCTAAGAGACATAAGGTTATATTTCAAGTTTAACGACAAGTGGACATTTTACTTATATCATATTAATGAAAGTTATAGTGTCTTTAACCAGTTGGATTACATTCAAGTTGATCATATCATATCATGTAGCTTGTAGATAATACTATCAACATATCACGACATGTTTAACAATAAATTAAAGATTTGTCATACACACGACATGTTTAACAATAAATTAAAGATTTGTCATACACAAAATTAAAACTCCATGTACATTATTAAGTCCTTGGCACATGTAAGCGTAAAAAAAAAAAAAAAAATGTGGAATTTAACCGCTTATTGTATTTAGTAAAACAAATTATTTATTTGTCTAAAAACTCACTTCTCAATCTACTATCGTGTGCGATAACTGTAAATACCGTTTTTTACTTAATTTTCCTAAAAGTTTGTCACACATTCTCTAAATATTTACAAATATAAAAAATTTATTTTTTCCTATTTATTCTCTCATGAAATTTTAATCTATACATATATATATAATAGATGAAATGTATAGATTAAAATTTAAAATATATGATTTTTTTTATAATAATTATTTCCCAATAAATCATAAATCAAGTATGAGTATGAGAAAAATTTCAAACAATAAGTCTATTTTGATTCTTATAACTTAAGCCCAACAAGTTAATATTAATTTATCAAACAGTGCAACTAACTTTTTCTAAGGTAAATTTAAAATTTACTAAACACTATTTTATTTCATTTCAAATATAATTTTTTTTTAATAGAATAACTATCGAGTAATCTAATCTCAAACTAAGATTTTTGAGATTATCGTGACTTTTAAAATAATTGTTGGCAACTATATTTTTAGAAAAGTCAATCGTGAAAAGAAGTAAAGTAGTGTTAGATAAATTTTAACTTAAACTTGAAAAAGAAGGCTAGAGTATGTGGTAAAAAATACAAAAACATCTTATTTTAGATATAATAACTAAAATAGACTAATAATCAATTAATTGACTAATAATCAATTAATTTTTTTTTTTTTGTAATTTAAAAATTTTAATAAATGTTTAGTATGATAAATTTTGTTTGTTAGAGATTAATTTTTAAATAATAAGGAAAATATTTTTATTTAAAAAAAATTGATATGATATATTTTTTTAAAAAAAAATGATTGATTAGATGGGAAATAGTATTTTTTTTTTTTTAATTTTAACTCATGACAAATAGAAAATGAATCAAGTAAGAAATAGATAAATATATAAAATAAATATTCTTTTTAAAATATAAAATTGAAAAATAAATATTAATTAAAAATTTTCACCGAATGACTTCTTGACACAGTAAGCACAGCTTAAATCTAAAACTTTTAAATTTTCGAGAATACGTCAATTTTTATAACTAATATAAGGCATGTCTGATTTTTTTTTTTTTTTTTTTTTAAATTTATTTTGGTCCGAGTGTTTTTTAAGTAAAAAGACACTTTTGGAAGCATAGAACATAAAAAAGTAAAAAAGTAATTGTTCGAAAAGCAATTTATAGATGGGTATAATGTAAGTTGTAAATTTGTAAGATAGTAAAAATGTAAAATTGAAATTTTATAGAATCCAATCCCCGCGTTTCGTCCACCAAAACAGATGCTGCCACATCACTCTCATTCCCATTTCCCAAAAAGAACCCTTCCACGGCGGGACCACCTCACTTTGCCACGTCACCCCCACCGACACCTCATACGCGGCTCTACTGGGCCCCACTTCTTTATACGTCAACTCTCTCTTTCACATACGCTAACTTCCTTTATTCCCATTTCCAACTCATTATTTTATTAAAAAACTCATAATAATAATTATAACCAATCATCTTTTTGTCATCAAATTTTTAGGAAAATAAATTTTTAAATATAGTAAAATAAATTAATTTTTTTATAAAATATAATAAAATGTTATTATTTATTTGTGATACATCTACATTTTGTCATTTTCAACAATTAGTTCCTAACAAATTAGTTTTGTAATTTTAAATTTATTTACTGTCTAAATTTTAATAAGTATTAATTTAATAGTTGCATTTTACAAATGGTAACGGCTTACTCCTCTTGCGAAAACATAATTTTATATTTTAATAAAATTTCTCATACATGTCAATTGATAAATTGATTAAGGTATCAATTTTATTTATAAATAATAAAATTAACTCGTTACATAATCAAATTTGATAATTAAGTTTGATGGAAATTTTTTTGATAATAATTAAATTGTTACTAATTTCAAAGTATAAGATTGTTATAAATTTGAAAGTATATAGATTAAATTGTTACAAATTAAAACGAACTAAAATTTTGTTTCTATGAAAGTTTAGGTACTAAAACGAGGGATTTCTAATCTTAATATTTTTTAGGGGTAGTTGTAAATATAGCAAAATTTAGATTTTGCTTTCAAAGTCTATCCGCGATAGATCATAACACTAATAGAAGTAGCATTAATAGATTTTGCTATATTTATAATTTTTTTTTTTAAATATTGTTATACACTTAATTATTATTTTAAAAATTGTTATCCGATGCAATTATTTTATTTTTAAAAACAAAATCACAATGAAAGGCCCATTTAGGAAAAGGAAAAAAGGATGGGGAAGAGAAAACGGAAATAAAAAACATATGTATTCGTTAATTCTGTCGGAGAAAGGCACTTTTATTGCCAAAGCATGGAGTCTTACATTGTAAGACTTTATGTTTTGTTTTGATTTAATCATGAGTTCATGTTTACGTTTGTGTTTATTTAGTGGTTTAAAAAAATATATTTAATAAAAACTTTTAATTTTATAATAGATTTCTAACTATAAAATGTGTTTAACATGTTTTTGTCTTTTTCTCTTAATCTGATGTCCAATAAATACTAGTCTTTATTTGTCATTAAAAAAATCACGAACGCACTCTAAAAAATTGAGAGTTTAAAATTTTATTAGAGAGGAAATTTAATTGTGCGTCTACCGCATCAATTAATTTTTAAAAAAATATTTTGGATATATCAATTATTTATTATATAAAATTAAAAACCAATTATACACAAAATTAAAATTTCTTTTAAAAGTTTGAATAGAAAATTTGCAATCTAACCTATTTTTTTCTATTTGAAATTCCAAACCACCCAACAAAATAAAATTTAAAACTATGTATTATATTAATTAATTAATGAAGCAAAATTCATTCTCAATCTCCCGTTGACTCTCACCAAATCCCCAAGAGTCAAAGACGAGTGAAGAGATTCAAACTTAATATTAAACTAATTGTCTTTTATAAAATTTTCAACAGCTTTAAATAATTAACAACTTGCCATTTTCCCCACCCTTTTCTTTTTGTTTGTTTTCCTTCAAGTATATTTATTTATTTATTTATTTATTTATTTATTTAATCTATTTTTAATAAACTTGGCCGTGAGAAACCTAGTCGTCAAATTTTAAGGCCGAGCCGGTATATGAAATTAGGTTGACTCGAGGGAAAAAAGACTCTTTTTTCTTTTTCTATATAATTTTATTTTAGACTTTAAATCTGGTTTTTATTTCATCTTTATATTTTAAAACATTAGGTTTTTAGTTTGTAAGTCAGGAATCTGATTTTAACTTAGTCTTTGTATTTAAAAATATTATAATATTATTTTTAAAATTTGAATTTTGTTTTAATTCCGTCCCATAAGTTTCAAATTTTATATTTTTAATTTCATTTTTTTATGTAAAATACTCACTTCAATCTATGTCATTAATGTACATCAATTGATCTAAAATAATTATAAGGTGAAATTCTAAAATTAATTTTAATAATGATGAAAAATAATAAAACTTAATTAGTTAAAGATTTTAAATTAATTAATAAACATTATAACTAAATATTGCAAAATCAACATTCAAAATGTAAATCTTAAAACCTATAGGCCAAATTGAAACAAAACTCAAGTCTAAGAGATATGATTACAACATTTTGGAATCTATAAATCAAACAAAAATTAGGCTATTATTATGTCTATCATGATTAGACGGCTATGATTATAAAAAAATACATTTTTTTTTTTCCCTCAAGAACACCGTTCATTTGTTGTTGTTCTTAAATTAAATAGAAGAAAAAATATGGGATAATTAGGTAAAATTAAGTAGAGTGAGAAGAGAGGAAGCTAGGTTTGATAAAATCAATATTTGGCATTAATGGCCGCGCCTCTTCAACTAAAAGTTGATGCTAGATCCTTCATTCCCATTTTCAAATTCATTGCCAATTCAAATAGTCGGTGAAATAAAGTAGTCGCTTTTATATATTTTATATACTATTTTTATATAATTATTAACACCAATATTTCCTCAAATAACCAAAATATTTAAAACCTCCTTTCACGTTGAATTTAAATCATCCCTTACGTACCCACGTGGTGATGATATCAGCCATTGATGTGAGATTTTTTTAGATAGCTCAGTGTATATATATATATATCGTGGATTATATTTATTTAACAATTTCGGTGAAAGTTTGATTCTCCATTTTTTTTTCTTTTTAATTTCGAAATCAACGACGTTATAATTATGCAATGGTAGATATTATAATTAAATTGACATTTTTTTTGTTCTTTCAATTCCAAATTCACATCTATCTTAGTAGGTTCGATAATGCATAATTGAGTATAATATTTTGAATTTGGACTTATGCTCTAAGATAATAACGGAAATCACATGTGATTTTTTTTACTATTTGATGAATAGTTGACATTATAGACTGTGTTGTCACGTGCTAAGATAAATAAGTAAATTTATACTTAGCTAAAGAAAATATAGTGTAAAACTAAAAATTACTTCTAAATAAATAAATAAAAGTGCTTGAGACCTATGTTAGTTTATGGAGAATTTTTAATTTCAGTACAATATAGGAATTTCAAGAAAAGCAATACTTGTCAACTATTATTGAAAAATAATAAGATTTTTCTAATTTTCGTGAGTTTAATGCATGGGTCGAAAAATCCAAACCTTTAATATGTTGATAAGTATATATATCTTAATTCTTAATTAGTTCAATTGTGTTTAAGTAAAAAAAAAAAAAAAAAAAGTCACAATTGCGTAAGATAACATAAACAAAACGAGTTTGATTTGTTACTCTTCAAAAGAAAAAAAAAAAAATCATGATTATTATTATTTTAAATAAATATGATTTGTAATTGTTGGTTTTATGTTTTCCGCAAACTCCGGGAAACATGTCAAAGTTTTTGGATCTCGGGCTTACTGAAAACCCATTTTAGTAATTAGTGTTTGAAATCGTCATTTCTTACCAAAAAAAATTAATAATAATAATAATAAATAAATAAATAAATAATCTGTTAAAAGTAAAAAAAATAAAAAAGAAAAAATTCAATTTATAACTCTTAATTTTATTAATTTTGATGATCATGTCAATTTAAACTATAAAATAATTGTATCAATTTAAATGGTAGACGGTTATAAGTATATCAATTTATATCATCTACTAAATTTCTTTTAAAAAATATTGTGCAAAATTTATAATATTATCAATTAAATTCATAAATTTTATAAACAAATTAATTTATATTCTTGATTATTTTGAAAATCAACCACATATTAACTATAGTGTAAATTGCAAACGTTTAGAGTTTGATGTTTTTTTTTTTTTAATTTTTAAAAATCGCCTTTGTTATATTTATTAAAGTTTTGTGTTTATAATAATAAGCAATGGAAGATATGAAACCAGTATTAAATTTTTGAGATAATAATGAGTGCATTAACCACTCATTAATATAAGAAAAGTAAATGTTTATGAGAAATCGAACATGTCGGTTAGCTATACGAGATAAGGAAAATAAATATATAAAAATTGAGGATTGAACTCAATTTTCTACTACATTTTTTAAGTACGATAATATCTAGTAGGTGATTTTTTTTTTTTTTAATTTAATTTTCTTGAGAAGAATCTAGTGGGTGATTTTAAATATCTAATATTTAAAATAGATGTGTGATGTTTTAGAAAAGTTGAACTAGGCTGTTAATAATTTCTTTTAAAAATTATTATCTTATAGTTTTATATATTATTAAGAATGCACATTTATCAATATGTATTAAATATTTGTATTTTAAAAAAATATATATTAAATGATCAAAATGCCGATTTGCACCATTGCGTAAAATTCATTCTATTCAAAAATATATTTTTATTAGAGCATCAGAAGTTAAAATTTTTAAATTCCACATACTTTTTAAATTATTAATTTGCATTATTAAATTTGAGAGTTATTTTTAAATATAAAAAATAAATCAAAATATTTGAACTACTATCTGTGACATGATAGACACAAATAGTAGTCTATTGCGATCTACCGTAGATAGATGGTGATATTTTGCTATTGTTTGAAAATAATTTCAACAATTTTATCACTTAAATTAATTCCCTTCAATTTTAAATGTCGTATAAATTTAAATGATAGACTTTCGTGAATGTATTAATTTACATATTTCCCTAGTTCTGTATGAATAAACATCGTGTGAGACTTATTATTTCATTAATTAAGCCTATATTTATAAGCGAGTTAATTTTGGAATCTCAATTAAATGTTAATTCGTGTATGTATCAATTCTAATAATCCATCTTATTAATCAAATATTTGAAGAAATATATGCATTGCATCTCTTTTAAGACTGTATGTTGAAAATTTTCCAAAATCAAAATATACGCGTTAATAGAAAAAAATACTAATGAGTCATTTGTTTCACGAGCATCCTATATTCCTATAGAGTGGGCATCTAGATTACCGTGTTTGTTTTGTAGTATTGTTAGATGCCTTAGCATCTGGAGATTTTCGGGCATCCTAGGATGTCTTTACAGAGGGCATCTCAAGAATTTTGGATCTCTTCTTAAAATATGGGTTTTCTAGATTCCCAAGCTTAGGGCATCCCCAATTTACTTTTTTGTTTTAAGAAATCTTACATATATATCTTAATCTCCATTTGCATTATATAATTAAATAAATTTTGTCAACCATATATTCCATTTTTTTTTTTTGTTATATCATAATTCTCATTATTTTTTAACTATGTATTCAAATTTAAATTAATATTAATTTTATAAAAAAATCTTAAATTATGATATATTATTTTGTTGAAGAAAATAACATGTAAAAATAATATAAGTTGTATTAATTTTAAAAAATTCAAATTGATAAAAACAAATACGTTATAAGTTCAAATCATACTAATTTGATTATAAATTAATAAATAGTCATAAGAGGATTTTTAGAACATTATGTAAATTTAAGATATCCCCGTAGTAGAATTCAAACCGAACAAACACAATTATCAAAATATTTTTAGATACTTGCAAAAATATTCTTAATCTAAATATACCAGACATATATAATTCTACCCTTCCAAAAAAACGAACAATCTCTAAGTAATTGTTTAGTTTAATGTAATCTTTAAAATATAAAATTAGTGGCACGTATTGGAAAAGAAAAAAAAAAAAAAAATCTTATTCAACACTTGTATCCCACAAAACAATCTAATCTCCCCTTTGTCTAAAAATTAAATAATAAATGTGATTTTTGTTGGGTACATGTCTTGTCAATTCAATTGACACCTCAATCAAAATCAAATATTTTAGATAGAAGTAGAACAGAGCTTAGTAAATAGAGGATTAATTAAAAGATTATATATAA
Source organism: Citrullus colocynthis (assembly GCA_031780015.1). Taxonomy (NCBI): domain Eukaryota; kingdom Viridiplantae; phylum Streptophyta; class Magnoliopsida; order Cucurbitales; family Cucurbitaceae; genus Citrullus; species Citrullus colocynthis. The sequence continues at coordinate 1,827,754 of QLSR01000314.1, forward strand.
TTAGATTAGAATATATCCCGGCAATTTAAAAAGAAATGTATAAATTAATATTAAAGAAGGTTAGATCTGTATCCCGGCAATTAGTTGTCTAATAAATATCTACATACATATATATATATATATATATATATATATATATATATATATATATATATATTTATTTATTTATCTTGGATGTAGTATGTCGATCAACTTTTAGATTTGTGTCACATAAAGTCTTTGATCTACTAAAATTTTTAAAAACTAACTGATTAATAGATGGACAATTGAATCTTAAATTTAATACAATCTTAAACTTTTAATTTGATGTCTAATACGTAGGTGAATTATAAAAAGAACGTTAAATAGATTAAAGATCTAATAGATGTGAGATTATGAACTTAACAACGTAGGTGACAAAAAGTTTAAAATTTTAATGATCTATCAAAACTCTATCTTTAAAGTCTATAGACATATTAAACATGTAATTGAAAGCTTAGAGATAAGTACTTTTAAAGTTTAAAGATAAAAAAGACACAAATTAAAAGTTCAAGCTTAACATATCATTCTAGTCCCTATATTTTGAAGTTTGTTCAATTTTGGATCATATACTTTAAATTGTCCATCAGTAAACCTTGAATCTAGTTCCCGATACTAGTTTATTGTTGTTTTTTTTTTTTTTTAAATGTTTCTCTTTGTTAACTATAACGTTAAATAATAATTGTTTTAATTAGCCAAACTATATAAAAAAAATATTTTCAAATATAGAAAAAAAATGTTCTTTCGAATCGATAGACTAGTTTTTGTCATTTTTCTATATTTGTAAATAAATTGTCTCATTTTACTATATATGAAACAACCCTATGAATCACATATTTTTATTTTATTATTTAAAAATTATCGTTATTAGTAAATTAATTTTGATAAATATTAACTTTGAGGAACTAAATTTTTTAAGATTTATGGAAAGTACAATAATTAACATTATTGAAAATTTGAAAGGATAAGATCAAAATAAAAAAATAAAAAAAATTCAAAATACGAAGGATAAAATTGTAACTTAGATTAAAAAGCGAGCTGCTTCGTTTAGCTAAAAAAAAGGGAAATCAAGAAATCAATTAATGGAGCGTACTAATTTAATTAATTACGGAAGCTCGCTCTTATAATTAATAAAATGTACTTCAAACATAAATGAACTCCCACATGAATTAGGAAAAAAAAAACAAATAATTCGATAAAATATAAACCCAAAAATTCCAGACTGAAAAGATTTAGCTGAGAGAAAAGGTAATGAATTTGTAAATAAATTTGACTGCTGATTACTTAAATTAAATGCAAAGACTTCCAGCTCGAAAGGGTATAATGAATTTACAAAATCACAATTAAGGAAGCTAATTAACATTGCATGGAGATGGAGTATTTTTAATTGGGAATCACATATTTAAAATTTTTAATTTAATTTAATTTTTAATATATTGTTTCACGAGAGCTTTCAAGGTTGTCGTGATTGGATCTGTACAAAATCTCCATTTCCCCCTTCTCCCACTTCACACCCAACACAGTTTCCCTCTTCCTCTCTTTCTCCCTCTGCTTTTAAGCGAAGCGCTTCTACATCCAACAATGGAGGGTTAAAGAGAGAACGGAAAATCAATTCCCACAAGGTCAAACAAGACGACAATGGCGGCTTAGGGCGTCGGTGTCTTAATCCTCTCTTAAATTAAACTTTATCACCTTCACGCACTACCCTTTTCATTTTTTATTTCATTTTTTTCATTTCTCATTCTTCTACTCTTTAATTCCAGGTAACTGTCTTCTGGGTTTTTTCTTCCTCTATCTCATACTACCTTTGAGTTGTTTAATCCCTACTCTGGATGAAGTAGCTCAGATGGGTCCTTTTGTCGTTTGTTTGAAGGATAATGATAATGTGTTGAGAAGAATTTTGTCACACGAACTCACTCACGGGTCACTACTCAAATCTTCTTGCTGTTAAATGAGTCTGTCTGTGGGGTTTTGGAGCTTCTCTTGAATGAATTACTTTAGATGTTTTTGTTTTCAGGAACTATATTGATGTGTTGCTTGTTTCGATTTTCCTCCATTTCTCGTTTGCTCGATCTTGAATCGTTATCGACTAGTGGTACTACTAGTTTTCTTGATCTGATGTTTTGAATTGGAGATGTGGATCTTAGAAGATGATTTCATTTTGGGTCTTTTTTAATTCTGATTTTTTGGTGTTGGTGAGTGTGTGTTGCTTTCAGTAATGATGATATCTGGATCTTTGTATCTCTTCGGATTTGAATCTTGTTGAGCTGAGTGTAAATGAATTGGTTACTCTGTGTTAATGATTTGAACTAAGTGGAGATGGAAATATAATTTGCACTGCTACTTTTTCTGTGTTTTTGTATTGGTATTTCAATTGGAACTTGTATTCATTTGCTTCTATGAATTTTGATGTGTTCCAGTTGATTTTGAAGTTACCACGGCAGACAATGTCCAGGCCTTTACATCGAGGTGCGTCCGGTGTCAAGGTACATGGTCATGGAGATGATAAATGGGATTCCCAAATGAAAGATAAAACTGAAAAGGAAGAGGTAGATAGAAGAGGTTCTTTAGATCATGGAGGAAATCTGGCTTCGAGGTTACCCTTTCGCTTACTCCTTCCAGACAATTCCCCTTCAAAATATGGAAGCACTGAGAATGGCTTTGCTTCTGATTCTTTTTTAATTGGGAACTCAAGAAATCGGCAGCAATTCATACTGCAAATGTTGAGATTGAGTTTAGTGTTGATTATAGTTCTTGCTCTTACGGGATCTTTTTGGTGGACACTTTCCATTTCTGGTTCATCCCAAGTTCAAATCTTCCATGGTTATCGGCGACTCCAAGAGCAGCTTGTTTCAGACCTTTGGGATATAGGGGAGATTTCTCTTGGTCCTTCAAGGTTGAAAGAGCTTGAGCTCTGTTTGCCGGAGTTTGAGAATTATGTTCCCTGCTTCAATTCAAGCGATACTCAAGATGATGAGTATGATAGACATTGTGAGCCTAGCTCGTCACTAAACTGTTTGATACAACCTCCTTTGAAATACAAGATTCCACTTAGATGGCCTACTGGAAGGGATGTTATCTGGGTATCAAACGTGAAAATCACTGCACAGGAAGTCCTTTCCTCAGGAAGCTTGACCAAAAGGTTTGCCTAAAAATTCATAACAAAAAGAAGAAAAAAAATTTAATTGATTGAGCTCATATTGTCCCTCTTTGATTAATTGCTTTTTCTAAACTTGCAGAATGATGATGTTGGAGGAAGAACAAATATCTTTTCGTTCCGCATCTCCAATGTTTGATGGTGTTGAGGATTATTCTCACCAAATTGCAGAAATGATTGGGCTGAGAAATGAATCAAATTTCAGAGAAGTTGGGGTATGTATGTCACTGCTTTATTTAAGCCAATTTGACAGTTGTGTGGTCTTCTATACTTCCTTGCTAAGATACAAATGGGCATGTACTTACTGCTCTATCTTGACAAGTGCCTTCTTTTGTATCTCTTTGTAACATATATCGCTGATGTGTGTAAATAATTTCACTTGCTCACTACAGCTTACGTGTTATGGTTGTCGTACTTGTTCTGATTATTTCACTCACAATAAACAGCCTGGTGTGTTGTCTTCTGTAATTTTGAAGAAAATAAAATTTAATTGTTCCTTCATTGTTGCAGATGCAACTTCTTATCTCGTTTCTCAAACGTTGTCTAATTGCTTCACTTTAAGTCTTCAACTCCATAATTACCTTTATAAGGATTCACTTATTCCAGAGCCTTAAATTTTTTGCACTCTCTTTTTTCTTAAACTGTCTGCTAGGACAATGCAAAATTACGTTGTGACAGACCCCTTAATTTTAACTTTATAATGCCAGTTTGAATGCCTAACAAGGAGTTGCACCTATAATTTTGCAGGTAAGAACTATTCTGGATATAGGATGTGGATATGGAAGTTTTGGAGCACATCTTTTCTCGAAACATCTCATAACTATGTGCATAGCAAATTATGAGGCTTCAGGCAGTCAGGTTCAATTAACTCTTGAAAGGGGTCTTCCTGCAATGCTTGGTTCTTTTACTTCAAAACAGTTGCCATTTCCATCTCTTTCCTATGATATGGTTCATTGTGCACGATGTGACGTTGACTGGGACAGTAAAGGTAATTTGTTTATTCATTTTTTTGTGAAAAAAGTAAAGGTAAACTTAAAGCCTTGTTGTATGATATTGATGGGTGTTATTCTTTCATGTTAATCAATTTTATCAAGTTCATTAACTTATATATTACCTCTAGGCTCTATGTTTGTAATGTAAAAATAGACGAAGAAGTAAAACATGAGCTCTTTTGTTTTGCAGTATAAATATAGGAGGAACGTGAACAGAGTCTTGCAATAGCTGAATCAATAATTACAATCTCACATAGCATAAACTAACATTTAAGGAGATTCTAGTTGAACTAGGTTACTATTATTTTACTATATTTTAGTTAATGGCTAATACTTGAAGTTGAAATCATGCAAATTTGAAATGGTTTCTGATTTCTCAGGGCTACAAAGTACGATCCTGGGTTATAGATAACGTTGTTGTGCTATTATACGATAGTTACTTTATCTGTTTCATAGACAGTTAGTCCTGGCCTGGCCTTGTATGCTAGCACAAAACAAAAAAGTCAGTCGATACAATGAGAACAAACTTTGTTTTCAAGAACGTTGTCATAAATGTTATCTATCGTGTGGCATTCTGTGGTCAATCATGTCCAATCACTGTGCCAGGTTTTATATTCTAACAAGGAAACTTCTAATTCTTTTTCATTTTCCAAACAGATGGTAGATACTTGATTGAGGTTGATAGAGTTTTGAAGCCAGGTGGGTATTTTGTGTGGACATCACCACTTACAAATACTCAGGGTGTTCTTCACAAAAAAGAGAACCAGAAAAGATGGAGCTTCATTCAGGATTTTGTAGAATACCTATGCTGGGAAATGCTGTCTCCACAAGATGAAACTGTTATCTGGAAGAAAACTAGTAAAAGTAATTGTTATAGCTCACGGTATGACATCTGAGACAGAATAAACTTAACATTATGTAACATTGAATTCAAATCTTATTCATCTATCTTGCTTGATTATTGGTCAATGGCAATACATCTCAGTCCTGATTATGTCTTCTCCACTTTTATATTTAGGAAGCCAGATTCGTCTCCTCCAATATGCGGTAAAGGTCATGATATTGAATCTCCATATTATAGACCACTCCAAGCCTGCATTGGGGGACGAAAAAGTCGCCGTTGGGTACCTATTAACGAGAGAAGAACTTGGCCTTCAAGGGCTAACTTGAACAAGAGTGAACTGGCTTTGCATGGTAATTATGGTGTTGTTTACGTTTCTTTGAATAAGATGGAAGGAAAGCTTTGACCTTCGGACAATATCGTCGTTCTTTATCATTATATTCTCTTTGCTCTTTTATTTTTTGGATTTGATATTCTATTACATGTCATTGACATTTGAAGTTAACATGTTTTCAGGATTGGCTTTAGATGATGTGACAGATGATTCTCTAAACTGGAAAATGGCAGTAAAAAACTATTGGTCTCTCTTGTCACCACTAATCTTCTCGGATCATCCAAAAAGACCAGGTGATGAGGATCCTTTACCCCCTTACAACATGCTCCGGAATGTGCTAGATATGAATGCTCATTATGGAGGTTTCAATTCTGCATTATTGGAAGCTGGGAAGTCTGTATGGGTCATGAACGTGGTACCAACAGATGGATCTAACCATCTTCCCATGATAATGGATAGAGGTTTCATTGGGGTATTGCACGATTGGTAATATGATTCTTCTAAACTTTAAAATTATTCCCCCAATGTCTCAATATTTTATGAAGTTGGTTTTAAACAACTCAACTTCAATAGTGTTACTATTGAAGTTTACACATTTATCGAGAAACTCTATCTTATAACTTTACGTCCCAAAAATAGGCTTCCTAACTCCAACATATCAACTTCAGACTTCATAACTCAACTCAGTGCCCTAAGGACTTCTTTAATCTTATCAGTTATTTATCACCTCATAGTTATGAATTTTGGTTTCTTGTATTCTTACCTTCTAGTTGACGTCTCCAATGCAGGTGCGAGGCCTTTCCAACATATCCTAGATCATATGATTTGGTGCATGCAGCAGGGCTTCTGTCCCTTGAAGCAAATAAGAAGCCAAGGTGCTCCATGCTTGATTTATTCAGTGAGATTGATCGGTTACTTCGTCCAGAGGTACTCGTTTCCTTGTCTTTTACAATTTTGTTTTCTCCCTCTGAAATCCCCAAAACTTGCAATCTCTTTATTGGAAACAAGGAATGAGGGACTTTAAACCATTACCCAAGGGGAACTACTGGTCCAAAAACATTTGATTACTCAGTTGTTAGATATTACCATCTACACAAGGCTATGTTTAGGAGTGTTCTTGGCCATGCTAAAACACTTTTGCTACGGCTAAGAGTGCTTCCCACTTGAACCCAAAATCGATAATACTTCACATATCATTAGTATTTCACCTTCCATACTTGTCGATGTTGATGAATTTGCTGGTTTTTTCAGGGTTGGGTGATAATGCGTGACACCGCTGCACTTATTGAGTCGGCTCGAACTATAACTACACAGCTTAAGTGGGATGCACGAGTTACAGAAATTGAAGATAACAATGATGAGAGAGTCCTGATATGCCAAAAGCCTTTCTTGAAGAGACAAGCAAAGTGATCACAATTTTTGAAGGTGAAAAGTATTTATATTCATTCTGTGGATGATGGAATAAAACCATCATGGGGGGCTTCCTCCTCCATATTTGGGAGAGGAAAAATCAAAATTTCTGGAAAAAAATTAAAAAAAAAAAAGAAAACAGAAAAGAAGAGAGGACACAAATTGATACTTGTTGGGATTGAACCACACCACGATAGCCCGCTATAGAAGCCGTAAGGCCAAAATAGGATAATGTAATTATGCAAATGAGCACAGAAGAGAGAAATCTAGGAATGATTAGTAGAGATTTCATTTTTATGCAGTTCCTGAAATGTTATACATCAATGTGATTAAGATTGTGAAATTGGATCAACAATAAGCACCTGATGTTTGCTGTAGCATTTAAAATGCTCTGCATCCATTCATGCAGAAAGAAATTTCTTTTTTCTTTTCCTTCTCTCTTCTGACTCTGCTCTTTAGGGGCTGGCTGCTGTTTGGTATATGGAAATGGAAATGCAATATAATACCTTATTATTTTTATTTTTTCTCAAGGAAATATAATACTTTGAGATTTCTAATCCCCCCTCCTTTTTCTTATTTGGTTAGTAAGAGATTAGCTTCTATTTTTACTTTTCATTTTTTATTTTTTTCTGAACACGAATCAGCATAGTTTGACTGACATAAAGTTTGTTCCTTTGACAAAGAGGTTTGAATCGTCCACTATGCATGATATTGAACTAAAAGAAACATACTATCGTTATAACTATAGAATTTAGAAGTACTTGTGACGAAACAAATAAAATTTGTTCCTTTGACTAAGAGGTTTGAATCGTCCACTATGCATGATATTGAACTAAAAAGAAACATACTATCTTTATAACTATAGAATTTAGAAGTACTTGTGATAAAACAAATAAAAATAAGTTGAACTGTCTTGTCTTTGACCAATGGCCAATTAACCTATGTTCAAATTAATGACATTATATTATTGTTTTGGTATATGATTTACATATAGGTAAAAAAAAAAAAAAATACATTTGATTTTTGAACTTTTATACAAGTAACGATTTTTGAACTTTTATACAAATAACGATTTAGTCTATGAATTTTAGTCGGTATAGTTCTTGTATTTTTAGATTTGTAACAATTTAGTCCTTAAACTTTAATAAATGACACTTTTTGTACTTTACAATTTGTGACGATTAAGTCTTTATTGTGAAAAACATAATTAAGATTTAATAATTTCTTTTTTACAAATGTAGATCAATAGTCATTGAGAATCAATTTTTTTTTTTTTTAATCAACTATAGAAACTAAGTTGTTACACAATAAAAGTTGAGACTTAATCTGGAAGAGTTTTTATGATGTAAATTAAATTGTTACAAATCTCAAAATATAGAGACGAAATTCTCTCTTGAAAGTTTATGAATTATATTGATACAAATTTGAAAGTATAAAAGTTGAGATAGACCCACATAAACATCTATCACTTTACCCGATAGACTTGCGATCTATCATAAATAGGAAGTGAAACTTTGCTAAATAGTTTAATATTTTTTCTGCAAAGCCAAATCATTACCAATTAAAGTTTAAAAACTAAATTATTACTCCTATGAAAATTTAGGGACAAAAATAGTTCTTTTCTAACCTTTTGGTTTTTTAACTGTTTTATCTTTATAAAATATAAGTGCATATATTTATAAATGGTTTAATTATGTAGAGCAAAATGAACTATATATATTTCAACTATCAACTATCATATCATTTTTTACTAAAAATAAATGGTTGTTTTCACATATAGCAAAATCAGTCATTATTTTGAACAATAGATTTCTAACGCTCAAGCATATTTTTTCTATTTATAATAATTTTTTAAAAATAAATGTACTCTCCAATCCCCAACTCTATTTCAATTGAAGTGTATTTTTTTTTTTTTTGAAAAAATATTACATTAAAAGTAAGGGAAAAATCTATTGATCCAATTTTTTTAGTTCAAATCTGTAATACATGAAATTATATTGTAAATTATTTTAAAAGATAAAACTGCTAGAAATATTTTTAAATATGATAAAAAAATTACTGTTTAAATTTAATTTATTTTAATAATAAAATAGGTGAAAATATTTCTCAAAATATCAATTATTTTGGTATATTTGAAAACTGGTGTAATCATATTATGTAATATTTAGTTGATTTAAAACATAATTTGTGGAGCAAAATCGAAATACTTGCTTCCAAGCTTCCAGTGTTCCCTTCCAGCATGAGAAAGAGAAGCAATCCAAAGTCTTCTTCCTCAAATCAAAATTCTAATGGCTTGGCGCCTTCTCGTCACCAACCTCAAATCCACTCAAACCCTAACCCTAACCCTAACAAACATCCTTCGCCATTCCTCTCCTTCCTTCTTCATCCACAAATTCCCATTTTCCACCTCCTTCCTTGTCACCAAACTCCCCAAGAAGTTCAGGAAGAAACGCAAGAAGCACGAAAGCCCTAGAACCAAGCTCGTCCAGTCCGAATCCAATCGCATTTCTCACTTCGAGCGCATCCTCCAAACCGATTCCTTCTTCAGATTCCTTTTTAAGTCCAAGGATTTCCTCTCCAAGCAGCCGGAGCACGTTCTTCGCCTCGACGATGCCGGCAAGCTCTATCGCGAACTCGGCTTCCCGAGAGGTCGCAAAGTCGCTCGATCCATTGAGCGTCATCCGCTTCTTTTCGAACCCTATCGTCACACCGATGGGAAAATGTGGTTCGGATTTACGGAGTTCATGGAGGGGTTGATTGAGGAAGAGAAGAGGATTATGGACTCCATGGAGCTGGATAGGGTTAGAACTGTGAGGAAGTTGCTGATGATGTCGGCGAATAAGCGAATTCCATTGACCAAAATCTACCACTGCAGGTCGGTGTTTGGGATTCCAGAGGATTTTAGAGATCGAGTGGGGAAATATCCGGATTACTTCCGAGTTGTGGTTGAAGATGATGGGAAGAGGGTGCTGGAATTGGTGAATTGGGACCCTCAATTGGCTGTTAGTCAGCTCGAGAAAGAGTTTGTGGTGAACGAGGATAAGGTGAAAAGGACATTCAAGTTTCCTGTGAAACATGGGAAGGATTTGGATTTGGATGAGGATGATACGAGGAAGTTGAATTTGTTGAATACACTTCCATTGGTTTCGCCATATTCAGATGGATCGAAGCTGGAACTTTGGACATTGGAAGCAGAGAAGTACAGGGTTGGCGTGGTGCACGAGTTCTTGAGCTTGACACTGGAGAAGAAGGCTTCTATTCATCATATTGTGGAGTTTAAGGAGGAATTTAGCTTAACTAAGCATACTTATCAGATGCTTCTGAAGCAACCCAGAACCTTCTATCTGGCCGGGACAGAAATGAATTGGGTTGTTTTCTTAAAGGACGCATACAATGAAAATGGCGACTTGATTGACAAGGACCCTCAAGTGGTTTTCAACGAGAAGCTGCGTAGATATGCTCAAATGCAGAAAATGGAATGATATCGCATTAAAGGTGAATGATATTGATTCAGGAATGAACTCTGTTTCTGTTTCTCAAATGAATAAATTTATATATCTCCTTCAGCAAAATACTATATATTTTGCTGATTCTTAGGCTGTTGAGTTGATTTGAAGTGGGATTAGTAACACAGTTGATAGTCATTGATAGAATCCGAGTGAGATTTGCTTAGCAGAGCATCCCTGAAGAAAGGCTAGATGTGTGTAAAGTTGTATTCTGCAATGTAACAACATTGTGATTTTAATTTTGGTAAAATGCAAAACCAAATGCGAAAGAAATAGATTATGCCATTAAGAAAAGCAATCCCAATTCATTAAGGTTAAAGAGAATATTTTAACCATATGACAAACGTAGTTCTATGGACGCGAAAAACAGGACACCAAATTTGATGTAGCAGAAAAAGTGGGAAAATAAAACAAAACAGAACAGAACAGAAAGCGCTTCCCAATGAATATCTTTTTGTTATATCTCAGCAGGCTGACTCTAACGAGATGATGAGGCAAGAGCCGATGAAGCCATCCCCAGAGAAGAATGGCGAACAGTTGGCGCTTTTGATCTGTGCCTGCCTTTGTGTGCAACGCTTGCAGTGCTTCTGTGCCCACTAATGGAAGACGACGCAATATGGCTTGTTTTCCGTGATGTTCTTCTACGAGAACTCCAACTACTGTTCCCTAGTGCAGCTTTGGCAACGCTATCAGTTGCGACTTCTCGAGCTCTCTGTGCTTTGATGGCTTGTTTGTTTAGATAAACAAGGTTTGGAAGAAGGCCAGCAACTGCCTTGCGTAGCTGCTCATCGCTCACATTACTTTGAATTGGATTCCCCAACAGATTAAGAGCTTGAAGAGAGTTATAATTGGCAACAAGTTGGCCCAGAGCTTTGGTTGTTGAAATCTTGTTAAAGCTTAGGTCGAGAACTGTCAGCTTCAAGATTCGATGCAATCCCTCAACATCACTAATCTTGTTGCCAGCAAGATAGAGTTCTTTGATAATTGTACAGTTTGACAACCCTGGTGCACAGTTCAGCAAATTTTGCATTCAGAATAATCAGAAATGGATAAAATTTACACCTTCCCTTCCTCCCATCATCAACCAAATCCATAAATATAGAATTTAAACACATTTCAAGTTTTTCAAACAGTACCATGTCCTATGCGAGATATGCGATTGTAACTCAGATCAAGTATCCGAAGTCGTGTTAATTCTTTTAGTCCTTCAATGGCACTGATCTTGTTCCTCGACAAATTGAGAGTGTGCAGTCCCTTGGGCAGTGATCCAGGGTTAATGTGAACTGGAATACCAACCGCCTTGTCAGTGGCAAGAATGATAAGAAAAAACCAAGTAACTAGGAAACATTTAGAGATGTAAAAAGGAATCATTACCTATGAGGTTGCCGGACAAATTGACAGATCTAAGACCGGATAGGTGTGAGATTGTGGGTATGGCTTTTAAGCCAATACCAGAGATGTGAGCCACGGTCGAGGAAGAATTCAACGACTGGATGACGCTATTCGCATACAAAATCTCTTCGGTCAGATTGGGTTCTCCACGTCGGGGCGTATGAGTTGCAGTCCTCTCCGGAGAGGGTGGGAAGAAAGTATCTGGATCATTGTCACCCCCAACCTTATCGATTGAAAGACACGGTTCGATCCGAAGATCCTTCACCCACTCATCCACTCTTCTTAGGGAAGACGATTCTGCTGAAAATGCAACCCACTGATTTTGTGGCCATAAACCAGAGACTCCATTACACAAATTCTCCTGATCCTGATCATCGCTTGTCTTGTTACTCGGCCCTTTCGTCCAGGTTTCCTCAGTAAATGATCCAGGTGATTCCATCATACTTTTCCCTGTTGCTCTGTTCGGCTCAAAATTGTCAGAGCAATACCCACCTTGCTGGTTGAAAGCAGAGCTGGCGGGAGGAGCCTTGGTAGTCCACGGCTTTTGCAGGTTCCTATGGCTCCACAGGAACAACTTCCACCACAACCTTCTACTTCTGGAAGGAAGAATCTGGCTCGAAGAACGCTTCTTCAACATGACTTTATCAGCACTACGATGGGTCATAATAGACTCTGGACTGCCTGGATCAACATAGCCCCTCATTTCGTCTGCCAATTCTTGCAGTTTTTCGAAAGACTGAGACTTTTGAGGAGGCAACGGATGAGATAAATTTCTATGCACATCCCTGGTTTCCAAATTAGAGCAGGAGCGTTTAAGTTTAGGTGATGCCCAAGATACTGCTTTACCAATTCCAGGATCACTAACATGGCCACTTTGGATCGCATCAACCCCTTCTACTCCTTCACCACCTTCACCTTCAATAATGATCTTATCAAATTGTTTTCCCACTGAACTAGAAATTTGAAACTCAAATTCTTCTCCACAGGTATCTTGAGCAGGGAGATCAAAGTCGGAAAGATTCCGCTTGATAGAGTTGTCGTCACGCTCATCCTCCCCTTCATATGCAGCTTCTACTGCTCCTCCTGCTGCAGGACTCTCATGGTTTGTTACCTTAACATCCAGCTTAGAATTATTTTCAGATGGATACAGAATTGAAACGTCCAGAGTAGACGACTTCCCTTCTCCAACTTGAAATGGCTCTTCAGAGTGATGGATGCTGACTTGCAAAGTTTTCGTCAAGTAATTCAATTCAGCAGGTTTTTGCGACTCCAAATCACTCTGCAAAACATAGATTAATAGAATATATATACATATATATATATATATATTCAGCAAATCCCAAGAAACTCAACAATCAACTAAGGTATGAATAATGAAAGAGGACATACCTGGGTTTTTTTCTTCTTCCCCGTCCGGCCAGAGAAGCAATTGAATTTAGCCATAGGTACAATTTTAGAAAGATAAGAATTCCCTCAAAACGATCGGAATGAGAGCTCTACGTTTCAATTCCTGCTAGTATCCTTTTCTCCTTCTTCAATTTATGGTTCAAATGCTCACATCGCTAACGATTTCGATTGATCGATACAATTTTTGTAATTGTTGTTGTTTTTTTTTTTTTTTAATAGATTGTCGAGAGAATTGACATTAGCCGTAGTCGATTGGAAGACGCCGAACCAACAACAAACTGCAATCGAAAGACGCCCATAAACCAGAAAATCCCTGAAAAGGGTAAAGTCTAGAGGAAAATTGAGACGATATGACTATGATGTCGGCCAGAGTTGTAAACGAAGCAGCTTCTCCTCAGAAGCTTCACGAAAGAAATCTCGAAGATAAAAAAACCTAATCACACAATCAAGACATACCCATATAAGAAAAACTCCCAAACCCTAACCATAACACAGAAAGCAAATCTCATTCCCAAATCTCAAATCCAAAAAATACCGAAATGATTGTGAAGAAGAATGAAAACTGTAATCGTAGGAATTAGGTATAATTGGGAAACAAAGACAGACATTGAGTGGATGAAAAAAAGGAGAGGAATGTACCTTTCGGCGATTAGATTCTCCAGATTTACGAGAATTGAAGAAGAAATAGGAAAAGAGATAGAGAGAGAGAGAGGAGAAGAAATGGGGTAAAATGAAGGAAGAAGAAGTGAGGTGGTACGGATAAATAGAGGAGCGAGTTAAGAGTTATATAGAGAGAAAGCTTCCAAAGTTACACAGTTGAGAGAGTAACTACCAGACGCGCATGGAACGCGGCATTCTTCTATCACATCCTTCTCCTTCACCCATTTTTTTAACCATCGAAGCAAAAATTTAATCCTTCTATTCAATTTTTGGTATATAATGATTTAGTCCTATACTTTTAATTTTTTTAATAATTTAATCCTTCGGCTGTACTATATCAATTTAGTCAATGGTTGAGTAGTTATGAGTTCAATCTATGCCGTCCATGTAGGATTTAATATCCTATTATTTTCTTTGGCCTCTAAATGTTGTAGGGTCAGACGGGTTGTCTCGTGAGATTAGTCAAAGTGTGCATAAGTTGACTCCGACAGTCGCGTATATTTTAAAGAAAGTATATAACACTTTAGTTTTTGTACTTTAAAATTTGTAAAAATTTAGTCCTTAATGTAAAAAAATTTATAAAAAATAGATGTTGTTTTTTATTATTTTATTTGTAGCTTTTGTATTTTATAAAAATTTTTAATTTCTAATTAGTTTATTGGTTTATTTATGTAAGAAATCTTATCAAAGCTTACACTAATGTCTACAATAGGGAATAAGTTTTTGCAAGTTTTAAAGTAAAAAAAATTAAATTATTACATACTAAAATTTATGGACTAAATTAATTGCAAATTAATGAAGTCAGACTAAATTGTTACTTTTTTTAAAATTTGGAGAGTGTTTGGAATACCTTTTCAAGTGTTTAATTTAAAAAATAAGTCATTTGAAAAGATATATAAGTGTTTGACAACCACTTAAATAAATTTTGAAAGGCATTGTTGTCTTTGTTTTAAATTGTTTCTATCAAAAGTATTTCAATGAAAATAAATTTTTAAAGTCAATTTAAACGGGCTTAAGCTTGGTTTTTAACCTAATTTTTTTGAGTTTTTTCCTTTCTTTTTCTTTTCCGTATTTTGTTTTCTTCTAGTTTTTCTTTTTTGATTTTTTTTTGAATTCTCCTGAGTACAAAACTTGAATATGAATTTATTTTATTTTATTTTAATTCACTATATTTTATTTTTATCCTTTAATTTTTTTCTTTTAGTACTTTTTTAGAACTTTTTGTTTTTCTTTCTTTTTCTTTTTATAAATAATTTCTCTCTCCCTATTTGTTTACATAACTTTTTTTCCTACTTTTTTTTTTAAAAAAATAAATTGCTTTCATTTTTTTTACAAGAGTTGAATTACAAGTAACTTGTACTCTGATTTTATCATCAATTATAATTTGCAATAGTAATATGACTCTTGCTAGAGACATCATCTTTTTGGATAACTGAAAGTTTTGTGTTTAAGCCCAGCAAGTGCCCATAAGGTAGATAGTAAATCATCTGATAGCAATCACCAAGTGTTTAGTATCAACCGTCTAAACATGTATATCATTATAAAGTATATCAACAGTTTATCAGTCAAGTGTACTAGTAGTTTAAACGAGTGTAACATTATAAAGTATATCAACAATATATTGATCAAATGCATAAACAATATAAACATATGTATTATTATAAATTATATCAACAATATATATCAATCAAGTGTATCGATAATATAAACATGTGTATTGTTATGAAATATATCTACAGTATGTTAGTACAGTCTAGTAGCAGTACAAATGAGTGTAGTATATCAACAATATATCTAAATAATTAGGGAGCAACCAAACGCGAGTTGTATCACGTGTATCACATGAGTGTATCAACGATATATCATGCTAAGATAGTAGTGTATCAACTGTATCATGTACATTAAGTGTATCACACGAGCTGAACTTGTTTTTTGCCATTTTTGTAAAAAGAACAAGTCAAGACTATGAAACTAATTAATATATTTTGTTTTATTTTTATTTTTATTTTTATTTTTTATTTTTTTATTTTTTGCAGGTGCCTTCTAAAAACATCTACATTTTATTCGACTTTCTACTTAGTCTGATTTAACCTAGCCAGTGGCTTGCTAAGTTAATGATGATTTTTCTAAAAAAAAAAGTTCATTAATCCCCACAATAACAAGATAATATTTGATCATTTCAAGAACAAAAAGAGAGAATATTTGATTGGCAATTTAGAAAACCAATCATCACAGTTGTTATAGTCAATTCAACAACCTATTCTCAACCAAAAACCATTTTGTCTCAAAAAAAAAAAAAAAAAAAAAACTTTTGGAATTTGTTTTTTCTTTTTTCTCCCTAAAAATACAGTTGAAAATTGTCGAGTCTTACCTGCCAGCCAATATGACGTGGAATATTTGTTTTATATGGTGAAAATTTCCATGCCACATGGGCCGTATATTATTCTGGGCCCCACAAGCCGGAGAAAAATATGGGGTCCACCCTATCATGTTCTCGAACTTTCATTCAGCGCCGTCAGATAAGTCTGCATTTGTAAGCGTCCACGTGTAAGAACCATATTTTGCTCTGCCCTTTTGGTAAGTGGCAGAAATTAAAAATAAATAAAAATCAATTAAAACGACGTCAGCGTCGGTCGTACAAACGACCGTACGTCAATTCCTGTCTTCTTTTTTTTTTCTTTTTTTTTTTTTTTGTCTTTTTCTGCTCTTCCTACTTGGCCCTGTGTTTGCCTTTCCACCATTCACCCGTTAATAACCAATAATAATAATAATAATAATAATAATAATAATAATAATAATAATAATAATAATTATTTTAAATTGCAACAATCACCGTGACTATTGCAATTATAACATCGAAGTTTCAATTATTCAAATTAGATCTTGAAAATTTTTAAAATGTTAAAATTGAACCATCAAACTTACAATAATCATAGAGATTATACTCATAAATAATAAAATTTGAACTCTTAAATTTATACAAATGTTACAATTTATACAATTATGTAATTTTGAAGGTTTAATTTGACTCAATTTTAACATTTATTTAATTTTGAGGATTAAATTGAAAATTTAAGAGTAGAAATATAACTACAACTATATTCCATGGTTGATTTTTGCAATTTGTTTGTTTGTTTTTTTTTTAAATTTATTCCTTTGAATTATTGCAAATTTGCAATATGAATAGAGGTATTGATTAGAAGAATTTAATCACTACGTTGATATTATTAATATAATGTTTTTTCTTCGTATGTTTTTTATTCTACGCTATAAAAGAGAGATAGCTTCCAAACAAAGTTTATTTTTTTAAATTTTAGTGTGCAAGTGAGAGATTTAAACATTCAACGTCTTAGTGGAAAGTAAAAAGAAACATTTTTCTATACATTTGTTTTTAAGATTTATGTTTTGAGTTTGTTTTTGTTTTTTAGCTAAAGATGGAGTGGGTGATTCTATCCTCAAACCAAGTAATTTTTGATTGAGTTATGTTGACTTTTGAGTTAATATTTTTTCCTTTTCTTTTCGAGAACATGCATTATTAAAATGTGGAAAATGCATTGGTAAAATAAAATTAATTGTAGAAACTAGAACATAAAAAATATAATTTTGGCTGTGGAAATGGAAATTGAGAGAGGAAATTGGATTATTATAAATAGAGAAGGCCAAGTGTGAGATGACATGCATAAGCATATACATTGAATGCTAAGAAATTGACATCTCTTTTCTTATTTGCCACATGTCATCTCCTAGCGCCTCCCACCCCCACCATATAATATTCCAATTACCAAAACCTCTAAATATTAATATTTTCTTGATTTATTCGTTTCAAAAAAAATGAAATTGTAATTTAACTATTTAGTTTCTGATAATTAATCTTATGAATGTTGTTTCTATTATTTTATTTACCTTTTAGAGTGTTCTAAGAAAATCAAACTAAAATTTGAAAACTAAGAAAAAAATTAATTTTACAAAACGTGTATTTGCTTTTAGGTTTTGATTTAGAGAAGTAAAAACTATAGTAAATAAGTGGTAAAAAAATATTTACAAATTGTTTCAAAAAGTAAAACTCTGATTAATAATTTTTTTTTCTATTTTATATTTTTTAAAATTAAATTTACAAACACTTCTTTTACATATATAACTTTTTTTAATCATCCAAAATTCAAAAAGAAAATAAAATGTAAAAACTTTGTTTTGTTTGTAAAATTGGGCTTAAAACTCAAATGTGTATGGAGGCCATAAGCTTACCAACAAATAGTAAGAAAACAACCAAACAAACTCAAAATGATTATCTCTAAATTAAGGTTAACTTTTCGATCTTTTTGATGATGATGTTACCACTTAAGTTATGCTGACATAAGCTTAGTGAAGATGAGTAGAAGGCACTTATCCACAATAGACAATGTTGCTAACAATGTCACAAAAATTCACAGAACATAAACCAGACAAAACCATGAGTAAGAACATGACACAAGATTGGTAACTCAGTTCGGTGAAAATCCACCTATGTCTAGGAGACTGAAAGCTCATGAAAGATAACTTCACTAATACAATATGACATACAATTACAAGTTAGTACTTATCTGTAACAAAAACATGTTTACAGTGGTTCTCGTAAAGCTTTTACACTCAATCCTCAACCTAGGCTCCCCCTAGGTATGAGACTTCATCTCTAACTGACTTAGGCTCCCCCTAAGTGACGATATCAATGAAGAAGATCTTAGGCTCCCCCTAAGATTGAGACTCCCTTTCAATTCGAACTTTATCTTTCTTTCTGAGTAAAGACCACTTCACTCGTTTTGGTTAGGCTCCCCCTCCACTTGAAAAATACCTTTTTCAAAAGTGTAGTGATGAGGTATAACAGATAGCTTGGAGAATGTTTCCAACCTTACAGCAATATAGTCTTCAATGCATTTGAAGAAAAACACTTGTGATAGAACACAAGACCTCGGCCATCAACAAGAGACTAAGAGCCTTTAAATAATTGCACCAAAAACACCGACGAGCAACCTTAATTTCCAAAAATAATTGAAAACAGAAAAGACAAAAAATCTGCCCAAAAATACAATAGACATAATTTTCCAAATATGGAAAATATAATATAGAATCTGCAATTCCAAAAATAAGTGTTTGTCGAAAAAAACATATGCAAAGACAGACCAAATAACATTTGAAGATTTTAACCAATTATTGCCTATCAAAATATGTAACACTTAGTTGTTTCACTTATTATATATAAAAAAACAATTATTTTTAAAAATAAAAAGTTCTAATTCGTTTAAATATTTATTTTTTTATCATATTTAGAATTAGGAGAATCAACTAACTTTAAAGTTGATAATATAAATTCTATACTAGTTGACGCATGTTTATTTTAGCAAGTATTAACTATAAGTGGATTGGGTATGATATCCCCAAATTAAAGACAATGTATTATAAAACGTTGATTTTCTGAAAAAAAAAAAAAAAAAAAAAATGTAATAGACGTCTGTAGTATGGGTGACATCCTAAACGAGGAACACGTGGAAGGTCAATCAGCCACAAACCAAAATGATGGTGATTGTCCAATCTAATTCTGCCCAAGCTGAAAGCCTGTAATAAAGCCCTCCACTTGGTCTGAAACCCTTCAAATAAAGGATTTAAAACTGAAATGAATTATTTCTATTTTTTTAAAAGAAGAAAGGTAAATATTTATTCTACTTGAAAACATAATTTCTACCTGCAATGTTTTATTAATATTTTTAAAAATCAAACTAAATTTAAAAAATTAAGAAAAGCTACTTTTGTTGATACTGAAATTCGCACCAACAATATATTTGTATTTTTGAGGAGAAATGATCCTAAAGTCTTGCACAATAAACAAAACTGAATACTGGTATGTTGTTGAGTCAAATCTACTCCGACGCTCAAGTTAGAATTAGGCTCATGAAATGACTCAATCAATAGAAAATGAATTTGAGTTTTTTGGTCTACTTTTCTTCGACTGCATCCTGAAGACTAAATAGGTCGACCCCTTCGTAACTAAAGCTTGTACGACCTTTCTACTTCCAAGCCACTACCAGACTTCCCTTAGTCGTTACCCATCTGAGTCATCATTGTTAAAGTTGTTATACATCCCGACCATTAATGTGTTTAACTCTTTGGTAGGCCTCTGACATGGTTAACTAACCACAATACATAGACAAATACATGACTAAACCATGCATAACTAGCTTTCTTAGCTCAACCTTATTTTTCAAGTCGATTTCATTTCTTAACTCGACCTCATTTCTGATCAGGTCAATTTTCTTTCTTAGCTCGACCTCATTTCTCAGGTTGACTTTCTAAGTCGACCTCTTTTCTCAGATCGACCTACTTTTTTAGCTCGATCTCATTTCTTAGGTTGATCTCCTATCTCAGGTCAACCTCCTTTCTTAGCTCGATCTCATTTTCTCAGATAAATCTCTTCTTAGCTCGACCTCCTTTCTCCATTGGGTCAAGCAAACTAGAGTCTCTCCATGGGTCCTCTAAACTCCTCTAGTACTTAAGCCCTCCTAAACTTCCTATGCCTAGCCTAGGCTTCTCTAGGCTCATGCTTTCTTAAGCTCTTGATGCGTAGGTTTTCTAAGCTCAAACTGTCTTTGGCTGCTCAGAGTTCTCTCTTAGATTCAACATTGAGCTAGGGTCATCTCTTCAGAGAAGCTTCTCTTTGGGGGTCTCATTGAGCCTGAGTCTGCTCATAATATAACTTATTTTTGTTTTTAGAATTCGACTGATAATTTATGTGTTTCTTCAAGAAAGGTAGAAATTATAGTATGGAATTTAGAAGAAATCAAACATAAATTTTATAAACATAAAACTAAAAACGAAATTGTTACCAAACGAAACATAAAAAATATAGACATTAGAGAGTTGGATGTTTAGCGTCAAAATTAGGATTTTAATTCATGAAGTTTTAGAATTATGTTTAGTAGGCAAGTATCTATTAATGGGTTCTTAAAGTCTTCATTTTAGGCCGGTTCTCTAATTTTGAAAATTGCTAGATTCATGAACTTTTAATTTTGAAACTTTGAAATCGATTAATTTATTAGACAAAATTAAATCGTAAAGAGTTTCATTAAACTCAAAATTCAATTTTATGTCGTTTGCAGATTTTAATAAATATTGAAAAGGTCAGAAATTAATTAAATAAATTGAAAGTTTAGATAATTATAATACGCTTTTAAAATTAGATGATACATCTATGTGAAGGAATACGTAATCCATTATAAAAAATAATTACTCTTTAAACTCAAGTGCTAGAAAAAGTAAAATTGTCGGAAAGAGATGTATCTTAAACCATTTGAATTGGATTATGTTTCTTATGATTTCAATTTTATATTTATAGCACTATTTTTTATGAGTACCACGCATAACACAACAATAACTCCAGTCCCCACATAACAAATATGTCATGATAAAACTATAAAGCAAAATTGTCAAGAAAAAAAAAAATCGAGTTCAACAATTATGAAATCGATCCATCGATCTTAATTAGAATGAGAATTTAATATCCTTACTAACTCAAGTATGCATAAATTGACAAAATTGTTAAGTTTTTTACTGATTCATGGTCAGTGACGTTCGTCTACCACTGAAAAGACTTGGCTATTATGATGTCTCAGAAATTAAGATAAATAAAGTACCAAAATTATTTGGGGTCTCTCCACACAAATATGTAATTGACTTATTCTCTTTTTTAGGTCATAATTTTAAATTTTTATATTTCATATTATTTAGGATCATGACTTATTGATAAATCATTTTCTTCCATTTTTTAATAGCATGTATGATAGGAGAATCGATTCTTTAATTGCAAGAACAATAATATAAAAAAAATTATATTAATTGAGTTATGTTCAGATTGATTTGATAATTTTATTTCCATCTATTCTAGTCTAATTTCATAAGTATAAGTACTACATTTTTATTTATTTATAATTAAAATGGTAATCTCAAGTGGGTATAATAATAATAATAATTTCGGCTATGGGAAGGAAACTGAGCCGATTCCAATTAACCTAATTAGCAACTTGCATGGATAAAAACTAAAAAGTAACAATTAATTAGTGGATGATAATTAGTTGTTTTTGTCGAAGATATTAAAGTTAATCATATTTATGTGTGGATGATATAACCTTGCATTGTACCCACACCCTTCTTTAGCTATTATTTATTTAAGGAAAACATGTGGTTCATCTAAACATTTTATTTTATTTTATTATTATTATTTAAATAATTAGGAGAATAAGAATCAAAAACTCTCATTTTAAGGTAGAAGATCATTTCAATATCGCTCAATTAAACTTGTTTTGGCTCATCATATAAGTTTCAAAATAGTTGACTAATAAAATTGAATTGGGTTGGGTCTAATTTGATAATAATTTTTTCTTATTTTTTGTTTTTAAAATATATGCTTTTCTTTTCATAATTTCTTTAACATAATTTTTACCTTCACTGTATTCAAAGGAAAAATATTTTAAATGACAAATTGCTAAAATTATTTTTTAATAATAGTAAAATATTACAGTATAATTTTATTATATTTATAAATATTTTAATTTATTTTACTATATTTAAAACATCCTATATTTATACAGTGAGTTAAATTTAAAAAATAATGGCTATTTCTTTTTAGCTTTAGATAACAAAACAACAGAATTACCATGGTAAAAGTAGTTTTTGTAAATTTAATTTTTAAAAAACTTAAAATGGTTTAACCAAGAGTTTGTGTTGGCATTTTTATTTCTATATCTTTTCACTAAATACTATAGATTTTTGTTAAAAAGATAAAAGTAGAATATTTTTAATTTCAAGTATTACGTGAATAAACCGATATTCATATAAACTTGTTGAAATTTACAAATTCTAATATCATGAGGACAATATAGCGTTTAAAAATTTTCAAAATTACAAATTTAAAGTCCTAGACTTTTAAATTTTAATAGAATTTACAGACCATTAATTCAAATTTATATCTAATAGGTCAATCAATTAATTATTAAGCACACAAATTAAAAAATTCAATAATCTATTAGTTATTTTTGAAAATTTAAAGATGAAATAACAAAAACTTCAAGATTGAAGAACTACGCATAAATTTAACCCTATTGAGAAGTTAATTTCTAGTTCCACAAATGAAAGTTAGGTCCTGAATGAATTAGAATTGAGGAAAGTCATTTCTTGAAGATGCCAAGCATAGACCATATGCTGTTATGTGAAAGAAACAAGTTTTTTACATCAAACACAATTGCTATCAAAATCATTTTTATTTTTATTTTTTATCTTTTTCATTAAAAAAAAAAAAAAAAGTGCATGTGATCAATATTTTGAAACTTTCTTTATTTGGCTTTCTTTTTTTAAAAATATATATATACACACACACATTCGACGACTCGATAAATGCTAAAGTTCATCATTAAAAATGTTTTGAATTAATTTTAAAATAAGTTGGTTGCTTTTTTTTTCAACAACAATAATTAGTTGGTGGCTTATTATATATTCTACCAACTCTATATGATGCCTAGGTATATCATTTTTGCAATAATCGTTTTTTCCCCATTTGTCAACACTTTTTTTTTCTTTTTTTCTCAATACTAAAATTTAGTGGACCGATCCTAAAACAAGGTAATGGTGTCCTCTCCATATCGGTCGAGCTGCGAAGCTCCTAACATTGAAAAGTTGCGTCAAGTGCCTAGGTTTGTAGGAAAAAAAATGAATTAGAAGACAAGCTTGAAGTACAGCCCGGAGCGGCGATAAAGCGCAGCAGGAAGAGGGGTCTTTCTGTGGAAACCTTCAAGAACAATTCGGCCGGTTGGTTGGCAGATAACTAAATCCCTATCTCCCGGTGCCCCGACTGCTTCTTTCCTAGGAGCGATTCCTACCATTATCCCACGTCCCTTGTCTTTACCGCTCTAACAACTGCCATTCCCTCATCAAACCAAAGACTTATCTGAAATTCCTTGAAGCAAGAGATTCGATTTTCATATTCGGCTATGAGGGCTTTTTCGAGCTCTAACTCGATTATTTCCTAATAATTGCTGTACTTCACAAGTCACATTAATTTCTTGACCTCCTTGCTTTTTGTCAATGTTTTATGGTCACTGTTTTGATTTGGAAAAGAAAATATATCTGGTTTTTAAGCCTGTTTCTCAACCATTTGATTTTAGGCAATTGCGTTGAATAAAATTTTTAGAGATAATAATTAAGTCTATAACAACATTTTTAAAAAAAATGATAGACTCTATCGTTGATAAACACCTATCAGCGATATGGTCTATCACTGATAAGACTTCGAAAACAAAATATAAATTTTGTCATATCTGCAAATTCTTTTACATTGTGCTATATTTGCAAATATTTTGGACTTGATTACTATATTTGCAACTACTCTTTTTGTTTTTGGTTTTTGTTTCCGAAAATTAAGCCCGTAGACCTATTTTCACCTCCAAATTTCTTCTTTCTTATCTACTTTTATAAAAACTAAAAAATGTAAGTCCCATTTTGTAACAAAATGGTTGGCAAACGTGACCTTAATTTTCAATTGAAGTCATTTGACTACCTAATGCCTATCACGTATGAAAAATATAGGAAGTATGTATATATATATTTTAAATACTCATCATGTATTAAATGTCGAGATTTGTTTGTTTGTTTAGAAATTTAGTGCTTATTTGGTAGAAAATTTAGATTCTGTTTTATGTTTTAAGATTTATTGAGTTCAACAAATATTTATTTGGCAGACAATCCAAATTTTGTTTCTTAAAATCGTTTTCAAACTCTATGATCTAAACAATGCCAATTTTGAAAACAACACTTTTATGTTTTCATTATATTTAGATTTTAAATTTTAAACTTTTAAATGCAGAATTATAAATAAATATGACAAAATTTATAAATACAATATGTCATGTTATAAACACAATTTGTTTTTTAAAAAAATATAATATGTATTATTTAATGTATTATAAATTATATAATATGACAAAACAATAATTATATACTTTTTTTTACATAAATAATATTCATAAATAAATTAATAATAGTTCATTGTTGACTAAATAGTAGTGAGAAATGTTGGGAGTGACTCACATTTCATTAGGCCCAAGACCCAAGAGCTACATGGGGAGTTTCCCATATCTTTTGTCTCACATCCGAAGATTAAGGAGTAGTGAGAGGGTTTATATATACAAACACTTCTAGGAACTTGTAAGAGTGGAGAGATGGTATATATATACAAACTTTGGGAGCAATCAGCAAAATTACAACTAGTCTTATTATTTATAAATATAGAATATCAAACACACTTTAAACAATTTCTGAATATGCTACCAAACACATATTTGAAAAAATGAAATATAATTGTATTTCCATCGAATTTTTTGTTCTCAAATTTTCTATCAAACAGGTCTTTAGAACAGAATCTAAATAAAGAATATGAATTTGAAGTTATTGAGAGAAGGGTTACTAATAGTCAAAACTATGCTTAGGACAATACAATATTTGTTTAAAACCTTAAATTATCTAAAAAATTAAACCAAGTCATTCTGTACAAAGCTTAATAACAAAACATCGTTATTAATTCTTCAATCTTTCTATATTCCAACAGTTCCACGTAACAAATATGATTGAAAAAATAATGAAGCAAAGTTGTGTAAGTTTTAATGATTAGTAACCATGAGATAGTTTCAATAATTTAGGGAGAAAATGGATGAGGGGATTGTCCACCAACGAAAAGACTTGCCTATTATAATGTCTATTAAGTTGAGTTAATAAAGTATCAAAATTATTTGGATCCCATTTTGTTGCTACCTTTTTTTTTTTTTTTTTTTTTTTAATCATTAGGTTGAGGAAGATGGCTAATTGACAATTTTGCCCTTGCCCTTTTTGTCCAATGTAGTAAATATGTTTTGATAAGATTTCTTTATTTGTAGTTAAGATAGTAAATCTTGTTTCAAAAAAATAAAAAATAAATAGTAAATTACAAAGATGTTTACTGGTAATTAACGGAGGAGATGGATGGAAACCGACTCCTTTCAATTATATTTTTTAGTATAATAAATATTGAGATTTGAAACTCCGACTTAAAATAATGAATGCATTTAATTATTCTAAAATAATTGCAAATTTGCATGGATGAAAAGTAGTGATTAATGGATGATAATTACTCGTTTTTAACAAAGTGGTTAAAATTAATATTAATTACGTGTGAATTTTAGAATATGCATCCACACCAAAAAAAAAAAAAAATTAAAAGAAAAATACTAATTGTGTGATGAACAAAAAGCCTAATAGAAAGGTGAAATTATACCAAATAATCTTGAATTAAAGGTATAGTTTCATAATGCCCTTGAAATTTCAAAATTTTCATTCTTACCTTTATTTTTTTTTTTTTTTCTTTTTTCTAAATAGCATTTCAATCCAGTATTTCATTAGAATAAAGACTTTAAAACTAGTCTGATGATAACTTATAAAATAGTTGTATGAATAGTATAAATTGTTGGTTTCAATTATACATTCCTCAACTTATAAGTTAAGTTTGAATTAGGTCCCATTTCAAAAGTTTAATTTTAACCCTTAATTTAAATACAAACTTAAAAGGTTAGTCTTTATTTGATAGTTATTTTGTTTATTTTTTTTTTTCTAAACAAAAACGATATGCGTTTGTTTACTATGTTTTATTTTCTATTTTTTTAAAATTGAAAACTAAAAAACATAGGCCCCATTTGGTTTACCGCCCCGTTTTTCTATTTTTGATTTTTAAAAAATTAAGCCTCATTTCTTTCAATTTCTTACCATAATTTGCATTTTTCTTAAATACAGGAGTTAAATTCTTAGCTAAATTCCAAAAATAAAACAAGTTTTTAAAAATTACTTTTTTTAGTTTTCAAAATTTGGCTTGATTTTTTAAAACATTGAAAAAAAGTAGATAACAAATCATGAAATTTAGAGGTGTAATAAATGATTATAGGTGATTATAGGCATAATTTTTTAAAAAAATAAAAAATTAATGGAGGACATATATTTGATAATTATATATTTTTTTTCATTTTAAAAAAATCAAAATAAGTCTACAAAAATGAAATCAAAATATCTTACAATATTTTTCCATCTAATATATATAATTAAACATTCTTTTTAAATCCATACTATAAAACAATATAATATTTTAAACATACCTATTAATTATAAATAAAAATATATACATATATATGGAAAAAAATATATATAAAACTATTATAAATAGAAAAATATCAAATTATATATAAATATAGAATAATTTTTAATGTCTATCAGCAAGCGATAGACGTTTATTGTGATTTATCGTTGGTAGATAGTAAAATCTTTTTTATATTTATAAATAGTTTAATTCATTTTACTATGTTTGAAAACATAATATATATATAAGTATTATTTTTTTATTTTTTGATGAAAGGTAAAAAAGATACTCTCACTTTCGTAAGTTCAAATTACAATACTTATTAAACCACCTGAAAAAAGCCCAATAATTCAAAACCACCCCATTTTGACAAACATAAAACTAAAAATAACATTGTAATTATGGCTAGAAGTCTCTAAATTATTGCATGTAATTTTCGTCTGTGAACACTTTTTTTCAATACTAAAATTTATATCTCGTGGAAATCCAATTCTGCATTCAATTACTTGGTCAGTAAAGAGCTGCCTAAGTGGTTGTCTTTGTCAATATTTTATGGCTGCCTAAGTGGTTGTCTTTGTCAATATTTTATGCTCAATAATATTCTTTATCTTTGATTTCAAAAAGAACAAAAATTCTATTGGCACCAACCTCTCATATATCTTAATCTTCAGTTGAATTCTATACTTTCTAATTTGGAACTTATGAAGAATGTAGTAAACGAAGAAAAAATATGAAACTTACAAAGAATGTAGTAAACGAAGAAAATATACGAAAACAATAATATCATATAACGTGACGTACATGACATTTATTGTTGTAAATAACTTATTTTTGCTTTTTGAACTATACTCCCGTCAAATAACTCATAGCACAACGTTTAATATTAATACCATGATAGTTTAGAATCTCTCTTTTTAAATATGATTTGGAATTAAAAATGTCTAATAAAAAAGGTGAACATAATAGAAGACACATTTTAAGCATACATACAAGTATTTCAATATAAGGAGTGGTTGTTAAATGGTTATTAATTGCATATTCTTTTTTATTTAGATGGCATTTGATGATCATTTGATTTTTAAAAATTAAGTCTACAAACACGTCTTTCATTCATAAATTTTTAAGGTAATTGCATTAGGTAGCATTTTGGGGACAACAATTAAGTATATAGGAACCTTTTAAAAAATTGCAAATATAGCAAAATCTATTAATGATATACACTTTATCATTGATAGTTTAACGGCTCGAAATTTAGGTAAATCACCTATTTCTCTCTTATGAAAAAAAAGAAAAAACAAAAGAGTGTATATATATAATAATAATAATAATAATAATAATAATAAATATGCATGCGGAGAGAGTGTTAAGGGGGATTGGGGGTTCTTGGTCATTAGGAGAAATTGGGTTTCGGTTGGGGAAAGATCTCCAGGTGGTTTTTTTTACTGGCTGAGTTGCGTTGTAGGAAAAGGAAAGAAAGGGGTAGAAGGGAAAGGTAAAAAATCTCTCTCTCTCGACCACCTCTTCGTCACTCAGTCGCCGCCCTCTTCAGCCCTCATTGTCGCCATCATCTCCAGCCCTCACTGTCGCTGTCATCACGGTACTCATCGCCACCATCATCAGCACTCGTCGCCATCATCGCAGCTTTCAGCTTAGCAGCACCATCATAGTCCTTGCGCTGCAACGTTTCAGTCCATCGCCGCATCATCAGTCCATCGCTACATCGTCACAGCCTGCACTTCACCGCATCATCATAGTCTTCATCGCCGCGTCGCCTCAGCCCTCTCCGCGACGCGTCGACATAGCTTTCATAGCAAACTACCGCAGTGTAGGGGAGTCGCTCAGTCTCGCTGTCTCACTCAGTCTTGCTGAGTCTCGCTGTCTCGCTAAGTCTCGCAGGTAAGGGACTTACTTACCGGGCTTTAAGTGATGCCTAATGTCTAATTGTGTTATTGAACTATTGAATGTCGCTGTGTAACTTTTTGCCTCGAGTGTTGATTGCTATGATTGTTTCGATATGCCAAGTGAATGTACGTATGATTATGTGCCTATGACTTTGTGAAACTTTGCAATGAACTAGATATGCCATGACATGTTACAGCTTACCTCACTTGTCGTGCCCCGTACCCCTAATGTACTATGCTATGAAGGATGAACTAGATATGCCATGACATGTAACAGGTTACCTCACTTGTCGTGCCCTGTACCCCTAATGTACTATGCTATGAAGGGTGTCCCTCGGGATCACCACCTATGTTCATGTTACAAATGTAATTACTGCGTACCCTTGGGTCGCTTCCTATGCTTATGCCTACACTTATGCCTATGCCAGGTACACGGGTGCACACGACAAAAAGGGTGATAGCTAGGCCCAGTAGTGGGTCCCTTACTAATTGCTCACCCTTTTCTATGTTTTCTCTCAAGTAAGGAGCATGGTGGCCAGGTGCATGGCCGAGGAAATCCGTGATCGTACCATGAGACCGTCGATACTGCTTCCGCACCTTAGCCTAGGGTATAGCATACTGGAGTCGTAGGGTGGTAGTATTTGCATACAATGGACCGTTTGTTATTTATTTTGTTTATTGTTACGTTCGGATTTTCT
This sequence comes from Citrullus colocynthis, assembly GCA_031780015.1. Classification (NCBI taxonomy): domain Eukaryota; kingdom Viridiplantae; phylum Streptophyta; class Magnoliopsida; order Cucurbitales; family Cucurbitaceae; genus Citrullus; species Citrullus colocynthis. Next base: position 1,857,244 of record QLSR01000314.1, read on the forward strand.
TTCTTGAGGTTTTGCCTAAATATTTAAGGGGTACCCTGCTAAAGTATTTTCCTTTATGTTTGATTAAATAAACTATCAAGAAGTTCAGCCGTTTTACAAATTGACTAAGTTTATCCAAGGTGTGCCAAATCGTGTCTCTTAGTTTTCAACGCATTCACTAAATGGTCATGCATGACATAGCGACGTGTTAGTTATTAAAGGGTCAGGTCATTACAGATAGACTTCTATTAGTGATATCATCACTGATAGACCTTGCTATTAATACGGTCTACCACCAATAGACTATGAAAGCAAAATCTAAATTTTGCTATATTTGCAAAAAAAAAGATTTGGCATTGTGTTATATTTGCAAATACTTTAAAGTTGATTGTTATATTTGCAACTGTCCCAAATTTCTATGTTTTGTTATCCAGTTTCTACCTATGTTTTTTAAAATCAAGACAAGTTTTGAAAACTAAAAAAATAGCTTTATTTTTTTTAATTGGACTATAAATTTAAGGACTTTTTTCAAATATAGCAAAAAGAAACACAAATATTTACAAATATAGCAAAATTTCACTATTTATCTGCGATAGATCGCGATATATCACAATAGACAAGTTTTAGACAACCGGATAGGTTTGAAGGAAATTCAATTAACTACCCATTTGTGTAACATTCATCAACCCTTGTGGGGGGCCTGCAAGAAGGAGTCAGATGCATCTTCTATTTTTTTATTCTTTTCCTTGGCGTAGTTGGGCGATCTTGGACTTGAACCAGAGACCTCGCTAGGTGATTTTTCTTAACATCATTCCATCCAGTAAGAAAATTCCCATTGAACTGTGCTGGATCTGCCCATCTCGCTGATTGGTTCGTGTAGAAGAAGTTACACCCTCGAATTCTTAATCTCTCATTGTAGCTACTATGTCATATGAACCCGAAATTCTGGTTTGACACAGATAGTAGTCTATCGCAATCTATCTCACTTAGATAGTGTAATTTGCTATTAGTTGTAAATATTTTAAGCAGTTTTTCTATTTAAGATAAATTTTCTAAGTTTAAGTAATTTTTTAACAAAAATGTGAAACTCATTACTAAAAAATTAAGAAAAGACAAGAATAAATTTTAAAAAAATTAATGAAATTGTATTCAAATCACGCGCCTTAATATTTGAGTTGTGGTTTCAAATGATTGTTTAATAGGGAAGATGAAATCTAAATATATATTTATAAAAAAAAAACATGTTAAAGGGATACATTTATTTTTTAAATCAAGGTTGATGCCACTGTCATAACTGTTTCTTATGTTATATTCATGAGTGGAGAGGAGAAAAAAAAAAGTTATCATGTTTTCAATTTTAATGATTCAATGATCTCTATTTTTTTTATTTAATTTTGAAATGATTTTCTCTATGACTTTTTAATACAATAGTTATTTTTCATAACATACATATCAGATTGTTTAAAAGATCCAGATATTTAGATCTGTTTGATAGAAAATTTTAAAATAAAGGACTGAATGAAAACAGGGTTGTATTTTATATTTTCATATATATTTTGGGTAGCAAATTAAAAAATTTGATTCTAATTTAACAATGATTTAGAATGTGTTTGATCCTATATATGTATAAATCATAAAACTAGTTGCACCTACTCCTAATATATAGTTGACAATTAACCACTATGAATTTATTTATGAGTATGATTTATGTTAAACAAATTACATAATTATTATTTTAAAATATTACATAATTTATAATACATTACACAGGACCTATTATATTTTATGAATTAATTTTATAATATGACATATTGTATTTCTAAATATTTTAATCTTTATTTAATATAATTCTACCTTTTAAAATTTAAAATTCAAAATCTAGATACAATGTAAACATAAAAATATTACTGTTAGCGCAGTTTAAATCATGGAATCTAAAAACAGTTTTCAAATATAGAATTCGGGTTATCTGCCAAATACATATTTGTTGAACTCGGTTTCTCTAAAACAAAACATAAAACAGAAACTGAATTTTCTACTAAATATTTTTTTAATTAAAATTATTTATTTTCAAAATTGTTCATATTTTTTTAGGGTGGAAGTTGGATATATAATCTTTTACAATTATTGTACTACAAAAAAGGTTCACCACATTGTACTATCTCTCCTGTTTGTTTTTTCATGAGCATAAGGGTTTTTTTTTCTTTTTTTTTTTTTTTTTTTTTTTGAAACAAAATTTTTTTTTTTTATCTTTTTTTTTTTTTTTTTTTCTTTTGGTTTTTTTTTTTTTTTTTTTTTTTTTTGAAACAAAATTTTTTTTTTTTATCTTTTTTTTTTTTTTTTTTTCTTTTGGTTTTTTTTTTTTTTTTTTTTTTTTTTGAAACAAAATTTTTTTTTTTTATCTTTTTTTTTTTTTTTTTTTCTTTTGGTTTTTTTTTTTTTTTTTTTTTTTTTTGAAACAAAATTTTTTTTTTTTATCTTTTTTTTTTTTTTTTTTTCTTTTGGTTTTTTTTTTTTTTTTTTTTTTTTTTGAAATGAGAATAATGAAATTCACTTTAATGTTCTTAATTTATTTATTACTTATAAGAATTAATCAACATTTGTTCGAGCGTCGAGCATTTTGAAATCGACCCAAAATAATGGGCCCGGCCCAGAAAGAAAATAAAGGGAACATGTTGACGTTTGTCTCCGCAGTGGAGCCGAGCCCAAGGTTTGTACAAAAATGTTTTAACTCGTGTAAAGGCCTTTTAAACCTATTTTTAGAAATTCAATTATAAAAATGAATCATTTTAATATTTTAGAACCAAATACATTTATTATCTAAAATTTATGGACGAAAAATATAATTTTTTCTATTAAATGTACAAGTCAACGCACTCGTTTAGGATTTAATATTTAATTTTTTTTTCTTGAATTCAAAGATTTGGTTTCTCTAATTCCATTATTGTTGCGTTAAATAAATAGAAAATAAAAATGCTGAAAACCATGCTGGTTCTTTTGAACTTGTATATAAGTAATACTTTAATATTTTAACTTGAGTTTGTAATCATTTATTCCTTTTATTTATAAATTGCCAATAATTTAATTCTTGAATTTAATAAGTAACAAATTAATATAGTTTGCAAAGATTTAATTCATATCATTAAGATTTAGTAAAGTTTCTTCTGCAGAAAGATTATATTATAAATCTGAAAATATATAATTCATATCATTAAGATTTAGTAAAGTTTCTTCTGCATAAAAAATTATATTATAAATCTAAAAATATATTATTATGAATCTAAAAATATATAATACAAATGAAGCCAAAATAATAAAGGAAATTTAAAATTTAGGTTTAAATACCATTTTGGTCTCCATATTTTACAATTTGTTCAATTTTAGTCTCTATGTTTTCAAATGTCCAATTTTAGTCCTTATACTTTCAATAAATCTTAAATTTAGTCCATCGGAGTTAATTGTTATCGAAGTTGATTACATAATCATAATAATTTTAATGCAAATAAACACAATATGTGAATATGCTTTTAAAATTTATAATGAAAATGTTAATAAAACTAAAAATAATAAAAAAATCTATAATAAATAAATAATAAAAACTAAATTTAAAATTTATTAAAAATATATAGACTAAAATTAAATATTAAAAAATATGAAGACTAAAATTAAAAAACTTCAAAATATAGAATCCAAAATCCAAAATGATATTTTAACTTAAAATTTACCACTGCACACCGTGTGAAACAAAACAACAGCACGCATGCGACCGCGCAATTTGAGTGGGCTCCACAAAACATCCCCATCGATTCTTACATCACCCAGCGGTCAGCTAACTTACGGTCAACGTCGCGTCTCTTTCATGGGGACCGTCTTCTAAATCTGCAATTTGATCCAACGGGTGATTTCACTATACATGCGCGCCAACATCACACGTGTCACCAAAGAGCTTCGGAATTCCTGGATCATTCTAACTTGCGGTAATTGTATAAAAAAATTAATAGAAAAAATGAGGAACTCAGTTCAACGTCCATAGCCTGAGTACAAGCCAAGTACAAACCACCAGGGTCCAAATTGGAAGCCAAGATTTCAGTTTCGGTTGGAGAAGCTTCAGAAAGAGAGAGGAAAAAAGCGATGGCGAAAGAGAGAGAACTACTCGTTTACTCAGCTAGATTGGCAGAGCAAGCTGAGAGATACGAAGGTACGTACTGTTTATTTCTAGAATCTAATTTCTTAATCGGGGATTTATTTGCTAATTCACTCGATCGATTCAATGAACTTAGCGATTACTGTTCCTTTGATTGTCTGAGACTGTAAATCCGCAATATATGTGGCGTTTAATCACTTTTTGTTCTTGCGATTTATCTAGGGCTATATTTTGTTTGCTGTATGGTTTAGATGTAATTATGTTGTATGAATTGACGACGAACTTAATTAGGCGTGCATCATATTTGCAATCGGTCGCTGGTGCATTGAATTATCAATAATTTTCTCAAATGAAGTAGTACAATCAGGATTTGTTGTTTGTAGGCTGGGGCATGTTGGCGCTTAACTCTAGAATTTCGATCTGGCTTATAAATTACTGGTTATAACAAGACATTTTAATTTCCTCACTGGTCGTTTATAATGTTCTTATCGTAGTTTGGCAATAATGAGATGATAATTGTTCATGGTCATGGTTTCAATGTTGAGGGATTGTAGAGATCATAGATGGAATGACAATGTGATCAACTGAGATATCTACCTTCATTCATTGTATAATACTATTTTGAGGCTTCATCTTTTTGTATATATTTAATCTAATGGTTTGAATCATTGCCTTTTCCATGCTTCAGAGATGGTTGAGAAAATGGAGAAAGTTGCAAAGTTAAACGTGGAATTGACTGTGGAAGAGAGAAATCTGCTATCTGTTGGTTATAAGAATGTAATAGGAGCTAGACGAGCTTCCTGGCGTATTTTATCTTCAATTGAACAGAAGGAAACTACCAAACATAATGAGAAGAATGTGGAACGGATAATTGGTTACAGGCATCGGGTTGAAGATGAGCTCTCTAAAATATGCAGTGACATATTGTCGATCATTGACCAGCATCTCCTTCCATGTTCCTCAGCTGGAGAATCTACTGTATTCTACCATAAGATGTGAGATTTTTAATGTTCCCGTTCAACTCAAATATAGATATGAGGAAAACTTTAATATGCAGGATGGTTGAATATATGTTGTAGGAGTAACAGGACAGTGTGGAATAAGCTATAAAAATTATTGCCAATTGTGATGAATTAATATGTTTGTTCATAACAAATAGGTCAGTTCTATAATCTTCGTTTGACTTCATTAGGGGGATTTCCTTCTACCTCCTTCATTTTATGCTATTGCTAAATTACTGTTTTTACTCTCTAAATAGTTTAATGCAGTTTATGTATTGATTTTGGTGCAATTGATATGCTTACTTTCACATGATTATCATGGTTATTACCATGTTTTCCCTCTATCTTCTGCTATAGGAAAGGAGACTATTGTCGGTATTTGGCTGAGTTTAAACCTGGTGACGAGCGTAAACAAGTTGCAGATCAATCATTAAAGTCTTATGAGGCAAGTTTGTTTCCTGTATTCCTGGAATAACATTTTCATTTCTCTATCTTCCTATATCTATTTTTATTTTTCCAAGATTCCACAGATCTGATATCAATCGATTGTTTCTGCATTGTGTAGGCTGCATCTGCAATTGCTAACTCTGATTTGTCTCCAACTCATCCTATAAGACTTGGCTTGGCGCTGAACTTCTCTGTTTTCTACTATGAGATATTGAATTCCCCTGAAAGGTTAACATCTCTACCTCATTCTTTCTTCCATCATCTGCTGGCCCTACTCCCCAACAAAATGAGAGAAGAAAAAAAAACGAGGAACTATTTTATTACCGACCATGGTAATTACTATTGTAAAAGGTTCTTTCTGTTTAGCTAGGAGACATTTCCATTTCGAAAGCTTACCAGATGAATGGGAAGGCTTGAGAAACCTATATTATAATCATTTCACTTGTTGGTCTTTAAAAACTACCACTAATTTGTGTCATTTTTGAGGGATACTTGGTACAATAGCCCCTGCATAGTGATACCATGAGATAATTTTCAGGGACTTCGCTTTACCACTATGAAGGGAGGCAGTTTGCCATTCTCGAATTTTCGATCTCCCCTTCTTTGGTTCTACTCTTCTAAATAACTGTGCCATATCCTTACAGGGCCTGCCACCTTGCCAAGCAGGCCTTTGATGAGGCTATTGCAGAACTTGACAGTCTCAGTGAAGAATCCTACAAGGACAGTACCCTTATCATGCAACTCCTTAGGGACAACCTGACCCTATGGACTTCTGATCTTCCAGACGAAGGTGGTATGTATTTTCAATTTCTTTCCTTCTTTGGGCTTCATGTTAATGTTTTACTCCATAGTGATGGTTTCAACACTTAATCTCTTCTTGGTTTACCAGAATCAAATTAACAAATATATTGAGTTCAGATTTGGAATTAGTTAAGGTTTTGACCTTGATCTGTAGTTATGAAAATCAATTAACATATACAGTGAGTTCATGTTCTTAATTAAGAATGGCAAAGAATGGGACACGATCAGACTGTAAATAGTTGGTGTCTGGTTTCTCCTAGAGTTGGTCTTCCCAAGTTAATCAAAAGCATACAAATTGTCATTTGAATCTAGTTTAGTAGTAGGAGTTAACTTCAGTTAGAAACTCAGGTTCTTTCTTTGCATTGGGTGACTTTTTATTTGTTCAATTGACAGGAGAGCAGTCCAATGCTGATGAACTTTAGATAGAGAGGTAAGTTCCTTTAACTTCTGTTCATGGGACAATCCCTACGATAATTTTAAGACTTGTTTTCTCATTTCTGGGTATACTGTCTTTTGCATGTTGAATTTGATTCATACTTAACACAGCACCAGTCAGTCAATCACTAACAAACATTCATTAAAAGAGGGGGAAAAAAGGAAAACACTAACAAAACATTCTGTTTGCAGTGTTAATCAACATGACACTTGGTTCCTGTGGTTGAAGCGTTGAACGATGGTACATGCAGTAGTTATTAACTTATTGTTATTAACTGTATTTGGGCATGTTTATAGGACACAATAGGGCTCACTGACAATTATTAGCTCTGTATTCTATTTTCTGTTTCAAACACAACACATTTGAATCATGTGTTGGAATGTGGTCTGTTCTTTTTTCTCTCTTTTTTAAACAATGTGTACCTGTATGTTCTTTATTGTTTTGTTTCTCATATTTGTCGTATTCCCATCTTTCCAACCTGTTTAATTTTCTTTCCAGCTCCTCTCCCAGAAAGATTGATTTGTTCCTATTCCTATCAACTTTCCGTCAGATTTACGATATAACATTATAGTTATCCACAAAAAATTAGTTGTCCTGAAATATTAGGGGAAAATATCTCGACGTTCTCAAAGAGACGAAATATTAGCCAATCACCTCTTAGTTAACGTGGCTAGCTTATGATGATTGATAGGATAAGATTTCCTTTATCTGCTATCTCATGATAGGAAAAGTAGTTCTAAATCTTAAAAGTACCTCTACCACATAATATTTAATTATTTATTTTCGGCTGTAATTAGAATATGCTTTGGGGGAAAGTAGAAGTATCTAGAATACTTTTTTTTGGTTTAACATCTTGAAGACTTTCTTTAAAAAGAAATGATTACTATTTTTATCAAATGATTTTGACGTGAGTATTTTCTTTATATTTTCTCTCCTATCTATTAATTTCTTTCTGTGCATAAAATTTTCCTTACTTTCAGTCCACGCATATTTTAATTTTTACAAATTTCTCTTCACATGAGCTTCTTCCCATCAACATATACATTATTCGATTCACTTACTTTTCTTTTACTATACTTTGACGAATGTACTCACTGATTCTTCACACTTCCTTACTTTTAGTCCACGCATATTGTGCAGTATTTTCTATTTCATGTATAATCTCTTTCTGCCAGCTTTCTTAACTTCCTTAATTTATAATGTACTTTCTGGGTATATTTAAATGTCTAAATCTAAAGATATGTTTTCTCAAACATTAATCATTATGAACATTTAAAATTAGATAGAGAGTAGTCTTTATTTATTTATTAGCATTTAAAATTAGTAGTAGTCCTTTTACTACTCGAGTGGTCAATGAGGGAACAAGTATTTGTTTACCTAAAACAGTTGGTTCAATCTTTACAAAGTCCTTAATAATTTAATGATAACGAGCCTCTTGACCAATCTCTTGATACGAATTGTACTCAGAACTCATTTGTGATTTTGCCGCTGGATGCCGAGGAAGGACTTCAAGTGATGATAGTACTCCTTGGGCTTTTCCAAATCACAAGCATGCCCTGCGTTCTTGATTACTACCAGTTGAGCGCTTTCCCCAAAATGCCTAACATTTCAGAGCTTATAGACTTAGAAAGAGTAACCAAAACAAAACACAATGGATTTATCTTAAAGACTCATCTTTTCAGCCTGTGACCCATTTCTAATGGGAATGCCTTGTCACCTTCTCCCAAATTATCAAAGTTGGTTGCTTCAAATCAGGGTTGTTTTTCACATGATTTAGTAGAAAAGAAAAAACTTGAAGAAATGAAATGAAATGAATGTATGTGAGAAGATGAAACCAGCCTGATGGATCTTGGGGATGTCTGATAGTTTCCTGTCTTTTGAAATAGCTTTGATTAACTCTATCCTTTCTTCTACATATTCACTGCACATAGCCTGCGAAAGAGCAATTGTCACGAACTGAATTTGAAGTTTCCAAAACCTATACTCTTTAGGATGACGTTAGAGGTGCTATAAAAGCCAACTTCTCACGGTGTTTGGTTACATGATCAAAAGTGATGGTGAAAAGCTCTAAAAACACTCCGCGAGAGCACTAGTTAAGGGAATATGAGTAAAGATTAAAAGGATGTAAGGGATATTATGGTAAATTAAGTAGTGTCTTGGTTATAAATTAGAGGAGTTGGACACCTTAGCAGGTGTGGATCATTTTGGTAGGAATCTCCATTTTAGAAATTGGAGAGAGTAACCCTCTTGAAAGGCTATTGGTATTTGTAACTTCTTTATATCCAAGAAGTTACTATCTTTGTACTTCTTATGTTTAAGTCTTCTTGTCAGTGGTTTCCTTACATACTCTTTTAGAAAAAGAAACACTCGGTACTTGTAAAGTGCTTATAGATAGAGTCCTTTCTCAAGAACACTTCATCCCACAACTTACTATTAAAGCAATGAGTCTGTTTATAAATGACTGAATGTGAAAAAGAGTAGCTAATTAGAGACTCCATACTTAATGAAATCAGCCAGTAAACAAGAGGGCAGCAATGCTAGTGGAGGAGGCCTGAAGAGGGCAAACGTCACCAATTCTTTCAATTTCTTAAGATCTTGCGGCACCAAGATCTTGGCTGCCTCCTCCAAGTCTCAGATTCTGAACAAACCTTATTTCAGGTCTTTCTTTTCCATTCAAACACCTGCACTACATATCACCACCCTCTCCACCACCTCGCGATATCTCGCCGCCAAGCAATATCCATTACACGCATGATAAACTCGGCTTTGGAACGAGTCAGACCACTCTGGCTGGGTCGTGATCGAGTCCCCAAAGTAGATGAGATCTGGCACATACACATTGAAATGTGGGTGAAGAGGCATATGGGGGAAGAATGAGATTTAGGCCTAAAATTGAATTCTCCATTCTAAGCCACCAGGTTTGTTCTTCCTATTCGTTCTCCACCATCCCATAAAAGAGTCTAATTCAGTTTCCCAACATCAACATGCTTCTGTTCAAATTGCTAGAAGTATAAAAGGCATCAGATTTGGCCCAAAATTAATGGTTCTGTTCAAATAGCAGCAAGTGTAAATGGAATCAGATCTTGGAGATTTTTCATTCAAGTTTTATTCGAGGTACAATTTTATATGTAATACTGAACTGATCGTGACGAACTTTATAGTGCTTTCTGCCCAAGAAGAAAAGATTATTAATGTTCATCCATGGACAACGAGTAAATTCACGACCTGTGTGCAATTATTTTCCTAGAATCGATTGGAATGACAACAACCCCGTTGTGGAAGAAATCAAGAATTTTGAGGTTTGATATCTTACCTTCATTTGCTCAAGAGGTAGCGAGATTTATTAAATTAAATTATTGCTTTTTTTACAATAAATGTACCCAAAATTTATTTGATGTGCAAAAAAATTTTTTTTGCACGAAGATAAAATAAAGTCTAGTCAATCAAGTTTCTAATACATTCAATTTGTGATTCAAAATTTATAAAAATGCTAAAATTTAAAGTTTATATTTATTAGTCCCATTTGGTAATTTTTTGTTTTTAATTTTTAAAAATTGATCCTATTTATTTGTACCTTTTTATATAGAATAGTCGAATTAAACAAAAATAAGTTACAAAAGCTATTTTTTTTTTTTTTTCTATTTTGTTTTTTTTTTTTAATTTTTAAAAATTGATCCTATTTATTTGTACCTTTTTATATAGAATAGTCGAATTAAACAAAAATATGTTTTTATAGCGATTTTTTTTTTTTTTTCTATTTTGTTTTTTTTTTTTAATTTTTAAAAATTGATCCTATTTATTTGTACCTTTTTATATAGAATAGTCGAATTAAACAAAAATATGTTTTTATAGCGATTTTTTTTTTTTTTTCTATTTTGTTTTTTTTTTTTAATTTTTAAAAATTTATCCTTTTTTTTTTTTCTTTTTTTTATATAATAGTTGAATTAAAAAAAAATAAATTTTTTTAATTTTCAAAATTTTGTATTGTTTTATAAACTTTACCTATATAATAAAGAAATTTGAATGTGGAATTTATTTATAAGCTTAATTTTTAAAAAAAAAATCAAATAATTACCTTTAAACTTTCAAATTTTCAAATTTAGTTTAAATTTTTCAAATTTAGTTTTCAGGGTATGTTTGAAATAGTTTAATATAAAAGATAAATTATATAAAAGAAAATAAGTCATTAAAAAAACACACCATTCAAAATAATTTTAAAAGCTAATTTGTTTATTTTAGATGAAAATATATTTTTGAAAAATATTTATTTTTTAAATTAATCTAAAAAGCCAATTCAAAATTAGACATCAATTAGCCTGATTTGATGACTTGGTTGAAATCCAACCTCATTAGACCTAATCCAAAAATGTGCGGATCATATTACTACTATCCAATCCAAATTCCCTTTCTGCACTATGTTATTCCTTGGATTATCCTTCATTCATTGTGAGTTTCCTATAAAACTTTTATGGGTGAGGTATAACTTCAGTTATACATGATATGTATTTATTTTTATTTCATCTAAGCTTAAAATTGTAATATATTGTTGTGATGTTAAGATTTTAATTTTTAAAATTATGAAAATCAAACAGCTTAAGCATATGAGTTCGAAATTTAACTATTTAAATTTAAAAAAAAAAAAAAATCGCATAGTAATGATTTAAGTTAATTATTTATTTTAAAAAAGAAAAATCAAAGGGGAAATTTTTCTATGAAAGCCCAATCCAATTCCCGTGGGAAACTTGGCTTGGACATCTCCATCCATCACAACAATTAGGGAACAATCAATTAAACCACAAAAAAGCGAAACCGAATTCCCAAATCCGGAAGAGTAAAAAATTGGCAGTTTGGAATAGAATGTTGAAATCAAAATCGAAGGATTTCATGAAATGTACCCAAGTAGGGGAAACCAGAGATGCGATAGCGCACAAAACCTGGACGAAAGAAAATCCCCACAACTTAGAGAATCATTATACGCCTCCAGAACAAAGCCATCAAGAAATCGATCCAAAGATCTCAACGCTTGTAGCCGAAAGAAGAGGCGAATTTAATTAATGAAATCAAGAATGAAACCCTAAGATAAAACCCTAATGCGATAAACTCCATGCTCGAAGAAGGCTGTTCGATTGTGAATGAATGGTTCCCAATGCAAGCTGGTGATGAATATATAGAGCGTCTGAAACCCTAGACGATGGTTTACGCGGGGTAATGTGGTCATTTCAGTAAACTTCAGCGATAATATGTGGGCTTGGGCGTTTTAGATCGACTAGGCTAGGGCTCAAAGTTTCTATCTTTAAAAAATAACACCCTTGTTGTAAATTAACCCAGGATTTAATCGTGAGACTCTACTAATTTTTTTCAATTTTTAATTCTTATACCAAATGTTATATCTTTTCAAATTTTCTCTTATCCTTATCAAATCTTACTTATTTTTCTTAACCTATATTTGAATTTCTAAGTTGACTCATTTTGCTATATTTTAAAATAACTCTTTATTTTTTTTAACAATATTATAATTCAAATAAAGAATAGTTAGATTTCTCTTATTTTTTTAACAATATTATAATTGAAATAAAGAATAGTTACATTTCTAATTTATAAAATACTCAATAATTAAACAACAATACCCTGCATTGTTCATAAAGTTTGACATTCTCAACCTCAATCAATAATTAAGGGACAAATACAATTTCACTCTCTAAATCATTCATAAATTGTTCAGCATGATCCATATATTCAACCTCATCAATTGAAGCCTAGAGGTCGGTCCAAGTCCAGCCCATGCTCGATCCAAGCTCGTCACAAAGTCGACGTTTGACTGGTCCAACCTAGTCCAAACCATTTATTCATTGAATTGGATATGGATCACCATTTTTGTAATCGGGTTGACCCATGGGCCGCCTCGTTTTGGCCATATTAAAGAAGTAAACTTTTTAAAATCCTTTTTTAAATATATTTAGAGTTATCATCGTTTTCAGACATAGATTTTCTTAGAGTGTTAAGACAATTAAACAACAATCCAGAAAAAGTAATAAAAATAGAATTAATTAATAAAAACACCATTCTAATAAAATTTAATTAAAAAAATTAAAATATAAATATATATTTGTAAATAATTATATTTAATAGGCTAATCAAACTCAATCCAAACTCAAACAATGTCTTAGACCTAGGTCGAACTTAGGCCTTCGCTTTTTAGAGCTAGGCTGCGCGGGACCGGCCCAATGATAAGAGTGACCATATATATCAAAAGTAACAACTTAATAAAAGACTATACAACCACCATGACATATTTTTCACAAATTTCAATGGGAGAAATGAAAAGATCGTATAAAGATCTGAGGGTTGAATTCCCCACCCTCTATTGTTCTAAAAAACGACAAACTATTTCCTCTATATAATAATAGGATACCATCTCATTAAATAGCTGCCACTGTTTACATCTAAAGAATTTTGAAAAAAAAAAATTGAAATTTAAAAAACTGGAAAGTGAAACCAAACATGAAGACATATCCTTGGACTACAAGGTTTCGTAGTCCTTACATATAATAAGACAAATATTATACATAAAAACTCCAAATTCAACTTCAGAAAAAAAAATATATATATATTTATCAAAAAAATATAAACATAATCAGCCTAGTCAAATTTACAGATAAACAGTATCCGTCACTCTTTTTCTTTCGGGCGATAAATACCGTAGTTTTCGTAAGGGATTACCCGAAACATGTATATATAATTTGTTGGCCTAATAAGTAAATTACCTTTTCATAAAATGAAATTCTTATTTGGGGTATATACTGAATCTGGAGGGGAGAAAAAGAATTTTAAGGCTAAAATCACCTAAATCTAACCACAATGCATGATATATCATCTTTACTCTCTTTCTCCAAAGCCTCAGTTATTAACTGCTTAGCAGCCTTCAAGGGGTCTTTAATTCTTCGTGCAATATCGACTGCTTCTTGATTGGCCATTACCTGTTTCATATACATTCGTAAGAAGAACGAGAAATGTCAATGTAAATGGATGATTCGATAACAATTTTTTAATGAAAGAATTTTTGTTTCCATTGGTTTTGCACCATTTGCTGCTAGCTGTAAATGTTCTAGATGTTAATGCAACAGAGACAAAGGAATGAAAGCTGATAATAGCACCTTCCAAAGACCATCGCTGGCGAGAATTAATATGTCCGTGTTGGCGTCTACATTAACATCACGTATGTCAGGATCTGATCGCAGGTGAGATTTGAGACTCTTGTCTCCAAATGCTCGTGAAACTGCTAGCTGGCCGTTTACTCGTGGCACGTCTCCTGTTTTTAAAAGAAATTATAACATGTTAAACCACTAATCAGCTCAAAAACTTTAGATTGATAGGTTATACTAAATTTAATATTATATCAATACTTCAGCATTCTCTCACTTGAAAATTTGTTGAAGGCCCGACAAGTGGAATTCAATAGTAATTGGGGAGAAAATGATTTTACTGGGTTTGAACTCATGACTTCTTGATCTTATACCTTATTAAATCACCAACCAACCCAAAAACTTAAGTTGATAGATTCTGGTAAATTTAAAATTATATCAACACTCTAACACAACAAAAACACGAAGGGAAAAAAATAAAAAAAATAAATAAATGAACCTTGATTACAACAACTCAATATTTCAATATAGGGTACTTGAAAAGTTGCAAAAGACAAAGTACTGATTGATTATCCGTGATCCTAGAATGGTTCTGACCATGATGCTAAACTAGTGATTTCAATCATTCAAAAATCATAAATGGAAAATGAAGACAGTACATAACGCGTAAAGGGCCAAATTTTACGCATTGACTTTAGTTTCTTGCAACACTAGCATTTCCTGAGATGTCAAAATGAAAGTTTCTAAATTTGAATTCTACAATAGAGGACTCCTAATTCTTCTCTCCCATCAATGTGACCAAATCTTGTATTGTTTGGTTGTGTTTTCTAAAATTTCTCAAAACACTAAAAGTAAAACTCATAAAAGTCATCCAAACTTTGATTCTTCTCAAAATTTTTGTCATAAATTAATAACATGGTCGTGAATTAAAGTTGAAACCCATAGGCGTGCAAACTATTTATAAAATTTCGAGGAGATTGAAATGAACGATAAAGCGGCGCACTTTAGATAAAGAAAATGAGCAAAAAATTATAGGCTTTAAACAATTTTTAAGTTTTACTCTTCAATTTTGGGACATGGAGGGAAGGTCAATAACAATTTTAACCTTCATGATCAATTTAACTTTTAACTGGGGTGGTAAAATTGGCTGGCTGTTCTAAAATCTCTAAACATCTCAACCACTATTGGAAGTTCATCAAGAATGAAGCAGCTAACACATAACAATTGGAGAGGAACCCAAGCTAAACAAATTTGTCAGGTAAAAGAATGTAAAAAGGAAACTAAGCGATTGCATATTGTGGCAGCAGTACAAAATATAAGTGACGAAAAATTGGCACATCACTCAGTTCTAGATTTTAGTAAGAACTTCTAATAAGATATAAGTTACCTGGCATGTTTGAAACGAAGCCACCTTTATTCTCAATGGTGCGACGTTCTGTATTTGGCTCATGATCGATGGTCATCTGTACAGCTTCGCCCCCTCTAGAAAGAACTGCACGTGAATCACCGACATTAGCCACCCATAGTCTTCGACCATTAATCAGAATAGCAGTAACAGCAGTTGATCCACCACGACCCAAGTCAGAGCTGTGGGATAGAATCGCCTGGTCCGTCTTTTCATATGCTTTTGAGATGGAGCTGTTGGGGTCAACCCAAAACTCTTCCTATAATGAAAAAAAAGTGAAAGTCAAAACCAGAGAAAGAGCAGCCGTATGAATGGTTAACTTAGAAGTTTTCGAGCTTACTTCCTACCTCTTTCAAGATGTTAGAAAACAAATGCTTTTGTAAGTAGGCAGGCACACTTTCTCCTAAATGGCCATCATAAATAGCAAAGAGCCCCAATTCATGTTCTTGAATCTGAACAAACTTAGCAACATGGTAATCTTCCATGGGATGATTAGCTTTCCCTTTGACCAGGCAGAACCCATACTTGATTATGCCCTCATGGCTTCTTCCTTTACCGTAATTCAATGCGGACCTAATCTACACAACCAAATTATCAACAAAAGTAACATACTTATGAGCTGTTAACCATTCATATCATGCAGAACGATGTATAAGAATCGAAAAAACAAATTCTGGATTCCAAATTCAAAAAGAAGACATTTATTCAACTTAAGAACACAAACCTATCCCCAAGTATTTTCCAGTTTAGTTTTCTTCCAGCAGGGAATTCAATATAGCAACTAAGACACTGCTAGAATACCAATCCTTCCAAATACCCCATGCAAAATATCATTCATTTTGGGGCAGCATCAGCTTGAGGACAAGAAACTAAACAAATTCCCCTAAAGCTGTACCATTATGCTTTGATCATACAGAGTTTTGATAGAATCATAAGAATTTCCCTCAACCACCTGAAGAATTGATCCATAAATCTACCTTGTTCATACAGAATTATGATAGAATTACATGAATTCCCACGATTTGTTGCTAAAAAGAAGAAGTCCCAAACACAAAAGACAGAGCAATAACATACAAAATTGAACATAAATTTTCTTTGTGGTTTTGGTTAATTTTTTGGCACAGAATGAAACAATATAAATCATAATTGAAGAATGAAAAACAAAAACGAAAAAGGTAAAGATGCTGTTCTTACCCCAGAGTATGAAGCATTAAAACAGCAGAGCTTATCCATAAGTCAAATTCAAAAATCCCCTTCTGCTAATTTCTCAACATCTATTACTCCAACAATCCAATCCAAAAAGAAAATTCGAATCAAACCCACTTCCAAAATTCACCAACTGCACCATGAAATTCCAAACGATTAAGAATCCAAAAGAAAAAAAGAAAGAAACCCCTTAAAACACAACCCTAAAACCCTGTAAAAGAAGTTTAAAAAAAAAAAATTAAAAAAAAGAAAAGCAAACATAATGAAAAGGGGTACCAGATAGTATCTGAAATTCCGCTTGAATGATCAAATTGAAGCAGAAAAAAGAAAGGGAAAAAAAAAAAAAAACTGGGGTTCGGTTTTGCTGGTCCTTTTGTGCGGCGCTGCTTCAGGCTTGAGCTTCTTGTTGTTGATTTTGTTATTTGTTATTGTTGCAGTTTTGGTTCTTAAATTTGGTGTTCCAATTTGAATAAAAGAATTATGACAAAGGGAGAGAGAAAAAGAGAGCGAACATCAACATATAAACACATTTTTTTTTACTTTTCTTAAAAAGCAAAATTAATTAATTAATTAAAAGAGAAAGTTTGAAAGAGGCTGAGGAATCGGAGGATGCCTTTGTTTCCACTACCATGATTTGCAAAATGCAACCGTTTTGGAAGTCTAACTAAGCAAATTAATCAGAGTAATTTTACAAAAAAAAAAATTAAAATAAAATTGTTAAATGGAATAATTAAATTACATAAAAGTATTATGATATGATTAGAAGGTTATAGGTTCAAATGATGAATTTTAATTAATTTCTTTGAATTTAAGAAAGAAAAAGAAAAAGAAAAAATAAATGCTGCCCACAAAGTGGGACTAGGACTTTCTTCTCTGTTGACTTTCTTGTTTTCTCCTGTTTACTTTCTGTTTTCCTTCTCTCTCTCATTAATCATCCACACTTTTTTTTTTCAATTTTATATTAATTCTCATTGGATCCATTTTGTTTTTAGTTTCCATTAAATTTCTTACAATAAATTTTGTATTTATCAAAAAAACACCCGAATTTTATTCAAATTTTAAAAATAAAACAACTTTCTAAAAACTATTTTTAAAAAATATATTAATAAAAAATAAAAAAAAAAATTTGAAGGAAAATGGTGTCTATATGTTTAATTATTGAAATAAAAAACATAAAACCAGACAATAGTTTTCAAAACAAATAGATTTTAGTTCTTGTCTTTTAAAATTAAACATATAAATGTACTTGCATTTATTGATTTTTGTAAGAGTATTTTTATATTTCAAATCAAAACCTATATTTGTTTTTAGAATTTGACTAAGAATTTAATTGTTTATTTTGAAAATATGAAAAAAAAATATAATTCTAAAAATTAAAAGCCCGTTTGGTAACTATTTCATTTTTAGTTTTTGATTTTTGATAATTAAGTCTATTTTCTTTCCATTTCTCAAAATGATTTGCATTTTTTTTAAGTCAATGATTGAATTCTTAGCAAAATTTCAAAAACAAAACCAAGTTTTTAAAAGTTACTTTCTTTTAAATTTCAAAAATTGGCTTGATTTTTTAAACCATTGGTAAAAGCTAGACAACAAAGAAAGAAATTTAGAGGTAAAAGTAGTATCTATAGCCTTAATTTTCAAAAACAAAAAACTAAATTGTTACCGAACGGAGCCTAACTTATTTATTATGCTAATTGTTTCGTATTTTGCCAAAATATTGTTTCTCAATTCAATTAATATGTGGGTCAATATTTCAATATCTATTGATGTAAATTCTTGGGACTTTGAAGTAATTTGACATTTTTTTTAATGTTTATGTCTTTAATACAACATTTTAAAATTTCTTTTTTAAATAAATTAGGAAAAACATGCAATAACTCAACATGTTTAGTAAATTACATGATTTTGACACGTGGCACTGCCATTTCAGACAAGGACACCGACCACCCGAGACTTGGCCTCGGCCAGGCCAACCGGGAAGGCAACAGAGAAACTTCCTATTCCTCTCGCTTTCGATATTTAATTTTTAATTTAGTTTTCTTAAAAATAAATTAGTTAGTCCACTATTAATTTTAAAAATCTAAATGGATTTGTTTAATTAAACTTGTAGTAAGCTATTATTACCATTTCGTCAAGTTTTCAAATCTTCAATTCTGAAAAGGAAAAAGCTGAGTGAACTTTCCCTTTTGCCACCAAATATGCTTATCATCTTTCAAAGGGTCAAACCTAATTTTAAAACAGTGATTATATTATCTAAACAAAACTACCATGATAATTATATTTAGTAGAAGATGACATAATTCAAAGTAAAGAAACAAAACAAGAGAATGGTGTTCACGTAACTAATAATAAACAAATCAAATTAGTGATGAGAACCCATAAAAATTTATATAATAAATAGTCAAGCTATTTTGAAGTATCAATCATTTGTCATTTGAGAGAAAATTCTTGCTGATAAATAATATTATGATTTGATAGATTCTTATGACAAATAGTTGAATATGGATTAGGACTTGTTGTGGTGTTGGACTATCTTGTATAAGGCCAAAGTTAAATATATCTAAATTAAACGATTGTTCTTACCTAATTTTTTTTTTTTACTCAAAATTTGAGTAACCTAAATAGGTCTTAACAAACTTAAGACCATTGATTGAATTCCATTAGTGCCAAAAACACAAGACCTTCGTGTTTATAATTAATAAATCTACATAAAAAAAATATTTCGATTTCACACACCATAGAATAAGAGAGGTTTTTGCATTTCTTAAATAAATGCATTATTATAAGAAAATAAGAAAGAATAATCACATTCAGACACATTGCAATCAAGCAAAGATGATCTTTTTGGTTTAACAACTGACCTTTTAGTCGACGATGCTTGTTCTTAATTGTTGGGTAGTCCAAGTTGGCAGAGAAAAATGTTTATTGGACTAAAAAGCTAGTGAAAGAAAGCTACTAATTACACGACAAATTTTTATGGTAAGAAATGATTTATGAGAGATTTGATTAGATTGAGAGGGACTAGACCGACATAAGGATGACTTAATTAGTTCTTTTTTTCTTTTTTTCTTTTTTTTTTTTTTTTGGTGTAACTACCGTCAACGTCAATTACTATTGAACTAAACTCACTTCGATAGCATAATTTAATTAGTTAAAACATTATATAATGGAAGAAATGTCAAAAGAGGCAAATCATTACGTTTTGAAGTATATAAAAAAAATAAATAATATGAATCAAATTAGAAATTAGTTGAAATTTTAGGGATTATTTTATTTTATTTTTTTAAATGATAACAACGATTATGAAAATAGTTGATGGAACATGTAAATTTTAAAAGGATGAGGACACAAAAATGACTGTTTTGAGGTGATATGGCAAAATAAGAAAAAAAAAAAAAAGAAAAAATGAATGATGTCATGGTTGAAACAAATCCAAATAATCAAAAGCGCGTGAGAAGGGAGAATTGACTAGACGGTCGGTTTAGCGAGTCAAAGCTTGAGCCACAATCTTCTTGTTCATTCAAAAATATCTCAATAACTCCAAGTCCTTTCATATTCTTTTCTTTTTCTTTCTTATCAAATAACTTTTCCTTATATAATTTCATTTATTTTTGGGTTATAATTTTCTTTCCCACTTTTTATTTTATCTCTCTAACATTGGTCCAATAAATGTCTTTTTTTTTTCTTCTTTTTTTTTTTTAACTTTCGAAAAGGTCAAATAAATAAATATTTTAATTTTCACTTTTAAAATCACCTACACGAATTACTCTTTTTCTTCCTTTCTTTGCCATGTATCCTCTTGGATGATTCTTCTGCTTTTACCTCTCCTTTTTCAGCTTTGTAACAGCTAAGAATATGTCATGTGATTGACAAACAAAGATAAATAGAAAGGAAAAAGATGTAAACGGTAAAAAAATCAATATATACCAATACGTAGTTCATTAACAATGTGTTAAGCTATGTTCATGAAACAAAAAGAGAACAATTTTATTAAAAAGAATAACTGAACATATGTTTTTAGAGTTGGAGAGTTTATATAGTGCACTTTTCTAAACTCTAAAGTCAAATTCGTATATTTTGTCCACTACAAAGTATATTGATCATGACTAACAACATTTGCAACACGTCAAAACATACCGAGTTAATTCTATATTTTGTTGTCAATAAGATTATACCAAGTTAATCTCCCTACCTCCCGTCACATAAAATAAATAATTTATGTTTAGTAGATTAAATTACACAATTTTAGTTCTTGAACTTAGAGGTTTGTATCTAATTGATCAATGAACTTTCAAATGTGTTTAATAGATCTCTAAATTGTCGATTTTGTATTTAATAAGGAACTTAATTTCTAATAAGTTCCCAAGTTTTTAGTTTTTGTGTTTAATAGATCTTTGACATATTAAAAAAAAATTAAAAATTAATAAATCGTATGTCTAATTGGAATCTTAAATTTTGAACTTTGTGTAAAGTAGAAGTAAGTTTAATTTTGAAAATCATTGAATATGTCAAAGACCAATTGGATACAAAATTAAAATTTAGAGATTTTTTGTAGAACGAAAATGTAGAGATTTGTTTGACAAAAGTTTAAAAATCAATTAGATATATATTTCATAATTTATAAACTATTAAATACAAATTTGAAGATTCAAATAACTATTAGATACTTTTAAAAGTTTCAATACTAAATAGACATGAACCTTAAGTTTAGAGACTAAATCCGCATTAGTAAATTTAAATATTGGTATTGTGACTTTTTTTCTAATATTATTTTATCAAATTTCTCAAATGATTAAAATAATTTTGTTATATATATATATATATATCTCGCTTTTGACGTTAGAACACAATTATTTGTTCTAAATTTTTTTTTTTTTTAAAGAATCTAAGTGTTATTATTATTATTATTATTCTTTTTTTATCTCTATAGCCAACATTGCAAAAAGACATTTAGCATATGTTTGGCATGCAAAATGTTGTATGAAATTAAATTTCCCAATTTCCTTGAAAAGCAAATTAAATCCAAACAGCCATATTATTCTCAAGCCTCTCATTTTAGTGCAAATTATACTAATATCTTTTTTTATTCTTGCCTATCAAACCTCGAATCTAATTCTACATTACTCTAAGTCACAATTTATTATTATTTTTTTTTCTTAAAGAAAAGAAGTAATTAATTAATTTATAATGAAGTTATTATCGATGTTCTCACTTTAATTCTATGAGACCTATACTTTCTTATTTTGGTAGGTTAAATCCACAAATAGAAGAAAGGAGGAGATGAGAATATTTAATTGTAATGTTTAACGTTTAATAATTTAGACCCATTGTTAACTATTTTGTTCTTCTAAAATAAAGCTTATAAAAATTACTTATTTCTATATTTTGTTATCTTTCTTTTGAATAATATTTTTTAAAGAAATATCACCATTAAGTTTTGAAAACTAAAACAAATAGTTTTCAAAAATATTTTTTGCTTTTATAATTTGATTAAAAATTTAGAAATTTTCAAGGTTTTCTTTAACAAATGGAAAAATCATAATTAAATTTTGAAAAGAAAGAAAAATAAACTTTAAAATAAAAAATTAAGGTCAAATCTACTAGTAATCAATCAATTGTAATATAAAAAAGTAAAGCACATTTAAATACCTTTACAAATGCCTAGTTTAACATTATCTTGTGAATTATGAATAATAAAGAAAATCTATTACATTACAATAATTTTAATTACATAATAGTAAACATAGTCTAAAAACGATATTGTTATCAAATTTGACCTTAATTTTTTTTTTTAAAGTTTATTT
>QLSR01000314.1:1879771-1884771 GCA_031780015.1 Citrullus colocynthis
AAAAAAAAAAAAAAAAAAGAGTTTTAGGTGTTTAACTGAAAAGTCTTCACAATGTGGTAGAAAAAAAAAAACATATCTATAATGAGTATAATCACTTTAATCACTTTAAAACATTTAAAGCATTTTATAAAAATATAAGACATAGAAACATTTACATCAACGTAAACAAAATATGATATATAATTTAAATTATATAACACTGCATATTAATAGGAGTTGTTTTTAAACGTACCAAACTTATTTTCTATGTCATTTTATTTTATTTAAAAATATTTTCAATAATTTTATCATTTAAACAAATTACTCTATAAATATTTTAAAGTTAAATATGTATACAAACTCATATTATTTTGGTTATTATAACTATTTTGCAACAATTTTTTACTAATTTATGGATCACTATATGCTCTGGCAGATCTATGAAAGGATTCGATCAACTAAATTCAACTAATGGTTTCGACTGAGTTATCAACTCATCTGGATTGAATTTGAGTTTAAATAAATCGTAATTGTAATGGGTAGTACTTTTAGAGCTAACAATTAAGTGTATAGCAACATTTTTAAAGAATTGCAAATATATCAAAATCTATCAATGATAAACTATATTGTTTGAAAAATAGGTGAATCTGCAACTACACCCTCATGACACACACAATGACACTGACAAGTATAGCGACAAGATAATCAATAGGAGAAGAGTTAGCAAGAAATAATAACACACAAAAATGATAACCCAATTCAGTGTAACCACACCTATGTCTGGGAGGTAGTATGCCTAAGTGAGAAGAGTTTCATTAGAAAAGTTGAGCAATTACAAAGGAACACTTATTTGATAGTTATACTATCTTATTTCACTAGCTGCTAACTTCTAATTAATAGTTTAGGCTCCCCCTAAACTCAACATCTCTTAGGTTGAAGCTTCATCATTTCTCTCACCATAAGATCAACGAATTGTCAATCAACTTCTCTCAACTTAAACAGAACGCTCATACACTTTGTGTTTTTAAGCAGTTACAAAAGCATTCTCACATAAATGCATATCAATTTTTCACTATCGTTTCTCAGAATTTACACAACACAAAGACATAATCTACGACTTAACCTAAGCCCCAAACACAAATAATACATATTTCCATAAAAGGTAAAAACACTGTCATGTAAAAGATTCAACACCACCACCAAAAAACGACAAGATGCCCAAAAAATCTGCAACGAAAAAGGAAAGAATAATCTGCAGACAAAGTTACCCAAAGTCATGCACAAAGTCAATGACACAAGGGCCAACCAAAATTAGATAAAAGAAAATAATAACAGTCAACATTTGCAATAAAATCGTAGTTAGATTTTTATTAGCGATATAGTCTACTAATAAACTCTGAGTGCTGGATGTAAATTTTATTATATCTACAAATTCCTTTACATTATATTGTATCTATTAATACTTTAGTCATGATTGATATATTTGCGGTCGCCCCTTTAGTAGGTGAAAACTTGATCGGATTGAGTTAGTTTATTGGTTCACTTAAAATTAATTTAACTTCACCAAAATCAACCCGAAGTGATAATTAATTTTACAAAGCCTTTTTTTTTTTTTTTTACTTATAATACATATATATACATATATTTATTTTAATTTAATATAATATAATTATTATTATTTGGATGATTCATTCCCTAACAACTCTTTTATGTAACTCTGAGTAATGCAAATTGAAAATTTGTTGTTAACATTTTACCGTTTTCTTAAAACAAGAATTTAAATAAATAACTTCAGCAATCTAACTCAATTTGTTTCCTAATTAGATTGGATTTGATAAAGGTTGTTTGGATTGAAAAGCTTATAATCCAAACAATTCAATTGGGTCCAAAAATGCTTGAACGAAACTTAACTTAACATGAACGCACTGTCTATAAGATTAAGACATTGATCAAGTTTTCAACCCAAAGACTAACACAAGTCTCAGAAGAACAAGAACGTCTTTTCAAACATCTCAAACCTTGACCAAAGGGAAAATGAACCTTGGTATCTTCTAAAAGTGGCGATCAGATCAGCATTTATCTTAGTATATAAAATGAGTGCAATCTCCTCATCTAATACTATTGTTCAGTGCCATCTGAAAATGACCACGGGGCAGGCTCGAGCAGATAAAAACAGAGAAGAATCTCACAACTTTCTGTTTTTTGTTTACAAAGAAAGAGTTAAGGCATCTAATCTTAAAGGCAAGCAAGATAGAAGAAATATTTCCATAGCTTAAGCATAAGCTTACAAGAATCCGGGCTAGTCGCAAACTTGAGTTTATTTGAAGACAACGACAATCGCTATTTCAATTCTCTACCCTTGTGTTACAGCTACACAAATTACAACTTTCACTATACAGCATAGCAAGACTTATGATACAACCGTAATAACGGAAGGAGAGCGAGGGCGAGAGGGAGGGAGATGACCATCAGCAGATGAACTGCATCTATCAGTTAGGAATTTGATACACATGACAATGACCAATGGTCAAGTCAGATTGGTGGAGAAAGTAGAAGAATATGTTAGTTTGTTGCTGGTTCACCATCTGGCTGACCTGACCACCCCTAATAGAATAGCATTGAGTGAATTTGCATTCTCCTCCTCTATCTGCTAGTTTTCCCATATTTGCCTCTCACCTGTTAAAGAAAAGCCCATTGAATCGTGTCAAATGACAGAGAAATAACTGTAACAAACATGAATTTTTCATATTATAGGATGAAGATTATGCAGCGGAACGTTCATATTTTTCGCTAGACGGAAAAAGAGGTCCAAGCTACCAACTACTTCTTGTGGGATATGGCCATCAGAGAAATGAACATTTTATCTGCTCTACTGCATATGATTCACAAGTTGTTACCCAGTCTGAGATAGCCGCCTCCAATTGATTATTTGATGAGTCTGTTGATGTCCCTGCAAGAACGAAGAGCTTGTTCCGATGCCATTTTCATCAACCACAAACTGCTCAGTGTAACTCGAACTTGGTGGAGACCAAACCGGAACCACACCTCCATCTCTCTCTCTTCTAACATCACTACTGGAAGAAGACTCGGCAGTGGAGTCTTCAACAGAAGTTCTTAGGGCTATACCTGCGGTATAGGGACGTCGAGTCTGTGTCAGAGCAGTTGGCGGAACTCTTGGGTTTACTGCATCTCTGGTGGGCTCTTGGGGTAGATTTGTATTTGTAGGTACTTCTGCTCTACCATCTTCTGCTGTACTTTGGATATTCAAAGAAGGTTCATCTTCTAATCTCACCGAACTAGTCATGCTTGGGACCATCTGATCCTCGTAGCACCGAATTGTATGAGCGTTCATCCTTGCAGGCTCAAGGTCTTCCTCCTCCATAGCTATGTCTTGAGGAAATGCAATTGGGATTGACTCAGAAGAGTCCCCGAGTCCCTCTTCAGTTCCATTCTCAATTGCAGCCCTTGAAGCCGCTTCTTGTTGCCACATCTCCGACAGCGCTTCTTCCAACCTAGCTTTAGCTGCATCCAGTCCTACAATAGGAAGGGGGTAGTTTGATCCAAGCTCGATCCCAGCAGCTTGGAGCACAGATTCTGGTGCATTCCATGGGTGATGGATCCATTCAGTGGGCAATCTAGAAAGTTCAGGAAGCCATCTCCTAACATATTCTCCATTTGGGTCAAATTTATAGCCCTCCAGCTGTAGAAAACCAACTATCAGTACAGATAACTACATCCAGAAACACATGTAACCCAAGAGCAAGCAAATTGAGAACTTAAGTCGAGTCAATTGCAGCGGATAGCAAAAGTTACAGACATAAAATAAGACCATTTTTTGGAAATTTTCATTTCTAAAACCCTCAATAAGAAACCTCTTTGCACAAGCAAGGAGTAGGAAGATATTAGCTTTGGGATAAATTCATAGGATAGATGTGAACATTTGAGAAAGAACTCTAAAAGTGTGTGCACCTGCGGATTGTCAATGCGATCAAATTCACGGCTATCAGGAAGTGTTCCAGATATATATTGCCAACCAAGCGCATCACTCTCGAGGTCTGCATCCAAGAGAGTATCCCAGAAATACTTCATTCCCCATCTCCAAGGAAGCTGCAGCACCTTCACAAAGAAACTAGAAACTACAACTCGAATCCGATCATGCAGCCACCCCGTAGCCCACAATTCCCTCATACCAGCATCCACTAATGGATAACCAGTCCTTCCTTGCCTCCATGCCTTAAAATAGCCTTCATCCACAACCCAGGGAAAAAATTTAAGATGCCCAAGAAGAGGCCTTTCATGACTGTACGGATGGTTGAAACTCATGTATCTGGAATATTCTCTAAGCCCAATAGACTTGAGAAACAAGTTGACACTCTCATCGCCGGCCTTGTTTCCTTCATTGGCCCATAAAACCTGCTTCATTCGAACAAGATGAAACACTTTTCTCACACTTACCTCTCCGAAATGCAAGTGGGGAGACAGAAACGAGGTGGTTGCACTATCCGCCTTCCTACGGTTTTTTGAGTATTCAAGTAATGGTCCATTGATAAATGTGGTCAAAGCTTTATCTGCATTGCTCCATCCAGGAGCCCATGCTCGGGCGAGAAGCGCATTACTTCCTTTCTCTGATTCATCTTCAAATACCAAAGTGTCACATGGGCACCTAGATGCATCACCTGAAGGAGCAAAGACAACATGTAGAGTGAATCTCTAAGTCAGACAATGTTTACAAAACAGCACTACATTCCCAAAGTAGCTTTCAATTTCGATAAAAGAGAAACAATGAACGAACAGCAAGCAGATACTTCAAATGTGAAAATATGCAATGATTCAGTTCCACAGCCAGCCCAACAATACCAAGAGTTTTTCTCTTAAAACAATTAGTGCCTTTTGACCATCTACATCAGAAGAAACCTCCTTTTCATGGTCTACTAGTATGCAAGTAACCATCCCTTAGATGGATAAGTACTCTGTAGGTGAATATAAACCTGAAAAGTAGTGTGATGACTCTAGATTTAAGA
>QLSR01000314.1:1887271-1968920 GCA_031780015.1 Citrullus colocynthis
CCCCTGCCTTTTTGGCACTGTTGCAAGGATTAACATGGAGAAACGAGAAGGACACTACGAGAATCTATTAAAATACTTCACTTTCTAATTCCTTCTAATTCTTTATTCACTCAATTATAAAAATCTCCCTCCTTTAAAAAATTACGACCTCCTTTCACAATTTTTTGTTTCTATTTTTTTAAAAAAATTAATTACGTATATTCTTGCCCAACTTCGAAAGACAAAAACACATTTTCTTTTTAAATTTTAACTTATTCTTTTAAAACATTAGTAACAAGTAGATAAAAAAAATATGAAATATTTAGATGTAGAATGAGTGTTCATATATTTAATTTTAAAAAATCATAAACTAAAAACTAAACATGATATTTAATTTTAAACCTATAGAAACTATTTTTACCTCAAAACTGAGCCAAATTTTAAAAATAAAAAAAAAGATAGACTTTGTTTGATAACCATTTTGTTTTTTGTTTTTATTTTTTAAAATTAGGTCTATTTCCTCCTCATTTCTTATATTATTGATTTTGCATATCTCTCAAGTATAACAATTGAATTCTTTACCAAATTCAAAAAACAAAAGCAAGTTTTTGAAACTATTTTTTTTTTTTTAGTTTTCAAATTTTGGCTTAGTTTTTTAAACTATTGGTAAAAAGTAGATAACAAATGAATAAACTTGAAAGTGTAAGTAGTGTCTATAGGCTTAATTTTCAAAAACAAAAACAAAAAACGAAATGGTTACAAAATAGGTTTTAGCTTTTAAATATTTATTTTTGTTTTTGGAATTTGACCAAGAATTCATCCATGGTACTTAAGAATGATGCAAATCATTATAAGAAATAAGAAAGAAATATACTTAATTTTCAAAAACAAAAAACTAGATCTAAATGATTACCAAACAAAATCTACAAAATTACTCTGACATTTCATAGATATTTCAAACTATACTTAGAAACAATATTAAACGAATTTAGGTCATCAATCACATTATTCTAAGTCTAGTTTCTATTCGAATAAGATTATAATTTTTAAAAGTATGGAGATGTTTCCTAAATAAAAGTTAAAAGTTAGGGTACTTTTTAAAAATAGTTTTAACTTTATTTATTTATTTTTACATGAAAGGGGTGAGAAAATTGTGTTGGGTGGGTTGCATGAAAATGAATCTGAAATTTTGTAAATATTTTTTTTTTTTTCTCAAACAAGTTGAGAACAAAAGCCTATGAAAAGGAATGAGAGAGAGAGAAAAGAAAACTGGGGTGAAGTGGATTGGTTAATGGAGTAGGGACGAGGGATACAGCAAATTGATGCGCAAATTTTAGCCACAGACTTCTTTTCTTTTCTTTTTTTTTTCTTTTTTCTTTTTTTTTTCTTTTTTTGTGTTTTGTTTTTTCTTTTGTAGATTTTTTGTTTTTTGTTTTGTTTTTTTTTTTTTTTTTTAATAATTTCTTCTTATCCTTGAGGGAAAGAAACAAGATCCCACCCACCTCTCTGGTTCCTTCCTTCTCTCATCGTCTCTCCCTGACAGCTTGGCTTATCATAAAACTCTTCCAAAAATTCATTTAATTCCCAACATTTTCACAATAATTTTGTTTTTTAAAAATTAATTACATTTTTTTTGACTAGGTTTTGAATAGTTTTGAATTTCACTTCTATTTAATTCATAAGTTTTAAAGTTTTGATTTTATTTCTATTTTTAACTTCAATTTTTTATTAAATATCTATTTTTAGTTTTTAGTTTTTAGTATTAATATTTATTAATTAATTTATAAGAATTAAAATAATTGTATTAATTAAGTGTTAGAGATTTTTTCATCACTGTTAAAACTAATTTTAAATTTTATTTTATAATTATTTTTTTATTAATATTAATGTTAAAACTTAAGTGAGTATTTAGTGAAAAATTAAAGTTAAAAGTATAGGTTTGTTTGGTAACCATTTGGTTTTTTGTTTTTTGTTTTTGAAAATTAAGTCTATAAAGACTACTCCTACCTCCAAATTTCTTCATTTGTTATGTACTTTTTACCAATAGTTTAAAAACCAAGCCAAATTTTGAAAACTTAAAAAAGTAGCTTTTAAAAACTTGTTTTTGTTTTTAGAATTTGGCTAAGAATTCAACCATTATACTAAACAAAGATGCAAATCATTATAAGAAATAAGGAAAAAAATAGGCTTAATTTTCAAAAACCAAAAACTAAGGCCCCGTTTTATAACTATTTCATTTTTTGTTTTTATTTTTGAAAAGTAAGCCTATAGACACTACTTCACCCTCCAAATTTTCGAAATCCGAAGATAAAAAGTTTCCCTGGAACCGAACTCCTGGATCATCAGCCACTGAATTGAATTGGGTCCATGAATCTAAGAAATAGTGAGAATTTTTGTCAAATCCCTACCAAGATAACTGGAAGTTCCAACCAATAAAAACCCTAATGAACCTAAAAAAAGGATAAAGGCCCAGCAGAAATTGCTGATTTTTCGAGATCCTCTTATAAATTCTATCCATACACATTCTGATTCTTCATTTGTTGTCTAATTTTTACCAATTGTTTTGAAAACTAAAAAAAGTTGTTTTTAAAAATTTTGTTTTTGCTTTTGGAATTTAACTAAGAATTCAACTATTGTACTAACTATGCAAATCATTGTAAAAAATGTTGAGGAAATAGACTTAATTTAAAAAATAATAATAAAAAAAATAAAATGGTTACCAAAATGGACCTACATGGTTACCAAACTAAGCCATGATTCTTGAAATTTGAAAACCAAATTAAAACAAAAGTCAAATTTTAATGACCAAAAGTGTAACATTGTGATACCTAAGAACTATCAAAACTAAGCTCAAAACTTATAAAGTAAAAGATAATATTTTGAAATTTAGAAAATAAATAAACAAGTTACTTTTTACTTTTATTTTTGTTTTCTGTTTTTTAATTTAGTAAGTTAAATTATACGAAGGATTTGTGAATTCTAGGGTAGGGAAGGCGTAGGTTTCGTTTATGGCAAGGGATTTTGAAAAGTTTTATTTCTAGAGTTGAACTTTAGAATTTTTTAAAGTGGAAAGATTCTTTTTTAATTAGAATAATATGAAAATTGACAAGGAAATTAAGGTGCAAAATTAAAACGCATACGTGGCATTATTTATAATATAATTTACATAAATTAACTATATAAACAAATTTAACACGATACTTTTTCAGATGAAATAAATTTCACGGAGATTTTAATTTACTATATAATTGTAACTTTTTAAGTACGACTTTTACACATGAATATATGCATTAAAAAGAAAATGCAAAAGTAGTAATGTTCAGAAAGGATGTTTTATAATTTAGGTAAAATTATTTTTTTAGTCCTTAAGTTTTGAATAATATGTGTATTTGGTTCATGAATTTTAAATATTGTACCTTTTTAGTCTTCAAGTTTATAAGAATAGGTTCATCTAGTTCATGAATTTTCAAAATATACGTTTTCAGTCCATGAGTTTTCAAAAATGAGTTTAAAAGGTCTTTCAAGTATTTTTTATTTGACTTTTTAAAAAAATAATTATCTGATAATTAAAATTTTTAAAAAATAGTTTTAGAGAGCATATGGTTTTTAAAAAACATTCTTCTAATTTAAAATGTCATATAAATATTTAAAATAATAATAACAAATTATTTGAGGGACCTCTTAAACTTATTTTTAAAAACTCAATGACTAAAAAAGTGTATTTTGAAAACATATAAACCAAATGGACCTATTTTTATAAACGTGAGAACTAAAAAGATATATTTTTAAAATTTAAGGACCAAACACATATTGTTTAGAATTTAGAGACAAAAAAGTAATTTTTCCTATAATTTAAATTAAGTATGAATTATTTGAAAAATGGAAACTAGTTTCTTTCTTTTTAACAGTGGGCATACAAATTTAATAAATTAGTTTTATTGTTTTTTCTATTTACTCTATAAACTATTGGTTTTTATTTTAATTAATTAGTCATTCTTGTGAACTTTGTCATTTAAAAGTTTGTTTAACAATGCTAATCAAACTAACAAATTTTAAATATACATGCTCTTAGTTTATCTAATTAACTATGATACCATTGGTTAACTATTTAATTTTCTTTTTTTTAAAAAAATAAGTTTATAAACATTCATTCCACTTCTTGGTTTATTTGGTGTTATTTACTTTCTACAAATGTTCTAAAAATAGATTTTGAAAGCTTAAAAAAAAATATATAGTTTTTAAAAAGGAAAATTATTGTAAATAAAAAATATATCAAACTATTTACAGATATAGAAAAATTTTACTATCTAGTAATATATTGCGATAGACTTCTATCGTTTGAGTGATAGAAGTACTTCTATCACTGATAGACAATAAATTTTTCTATACTTGTAAATAATTTAGCTCATTTTGCTATATTTGAAAACAATTGTTTCAAAAATTTATATTTTATTTTTTGAAGTTTTACTAAAATTTCAAACTAATAAAAGATGAAAATTAATATAATAAATTGAGAGGAAACAAACCATTTTTAACATAAAAAATCAAATAGTTATTAAATGAAATCTATATTATGTCAATTCATTATATACATCCGGTCAACAAAGCTACATCACCGTTTAAGTTGTTAAGACACGAGCTTAATCAAGACTTTTAAATTTTAAAAAATGTAAAGTACTTGTTCTTGGTCAATGTAGGTACAAAATAAACACATTCATTCAGAGCAGAGCATGTTATAATTTAAAACCTTTTGATTTTAGCTTTTAGTTTTTAGAAAATTAATCCTATAAACGCTCGTCCATTTTTAAATTTAGCGTTTTCTTACCTATGTTTTATGGCCATTTTAAAAGTCTTATTTTTATTTTTAAAATTTGGTTAAAAATTCAATCATGGTAATTTGTAATTTAGAAATAAGTAAATTATAGTGAAAATTTGAGAGAAAATAAAAATCGAAATGGTTACTCGTCTTTACTTTTTGTTATTTTTTTCTTTGGATAAATTGCAAAAACCACCCTAAAGTACAGTATTAGTTGCAATTATACTCTTAAACTCTCAATTTTAAAAATTGAGAGCTCAAAATAGCGTAAATGTTAAAATTAGATCAAACAGGACTTTCAAACTTATATAATTGTATGAATTGTAACATTTTTATAAATTTGAGGAGTCAATTTTTTTTATTTTTTGGTCCAATTTCTATAATTATTATAAGCTTGAAGGTCTAAATTTAACATGAACAAAAGTTTAGAGTTTCAATTTTGTAGATGTAATTACAATTACCATCATATTTTATGGGTAATTTTTACGATTTTCCTTTTCATTTTTTCGTTGATTACTCGCATTTACCATTATTCTCCACAGACTATGATGCTAAGATTCTGAACAATTTAAACCAATTATTTTCACTGCCGTGATTCGCTATTTTGAAATCTGGTTCAGATTTCGATTTTCAATACTTACTTTTATAATTAAATTTAATAAATAAATAATTACGAAACATTTCCCTTTTTCTCTTCTCTCATATACATATATATTTATTATTATTACTATTATTGGCAAATGAACTGTGGTTTCCTACCTAGTCCATATAACCTATCATTTTTAATTCAAATTTGTTTTTGTCTAATCTCTAATACTTTTCTTAAACAACATTTACATTTATCACTCTTTTTGATAACTTGTTTATTTTTTGTATTTAAAAATTAAGTTTATAAATATACTTCTATAGGTTAATTTATTTATTTTGTTAACGATCTAAAAAAAACGGGTATTTTTATAAGTCAAATCAAATTTTGTAAATTAAAGAAATTTAGTTTGTAGTGACATAGTTTTGTTTTTAAAATTTACCTAAAATGCTCTATTAGAAATTAGGAAAATGATGGTAAAGAAGTTTTAAATAAAAAATAAGTCTTAGAAATAATGTTTTTTTTTTTTTTTAATATACTCAATCTACAACCTAATATGTATTACCTTTTATTTTCTGGAATAAGTTTAGAAGTTCTAAAACAAAAATAAGTATTAAAGGTGGACTATAGTTTTGAGCCTTTAAAGAAAATAAAAAAAAAAAAAAAAAATTTTAAACCTTTAAAAAATATTAAAAAAAAAAAAAAAAAATTTTAAACCTTTAAAAAATATTAAAAAAAAAAAAAAAAAATGGTTTTGAGGTGGATTTTAAAATAAAAATATGAAAAATTAAACATACACCAAATCCATGTCTTGAATTTAAGATCTTTAACCTTAAAAGTAATTGACATATACTCTTTTTTAGGATCGGCAATTAAATATTTATCTTCGTAATTGTTAGTAACATTAAAATTAAAATGTTT
Source organism: Citrullus colocynthis (assembly GCA_031780015.1). Classification (NCBI taxonomy): domain Eukaryota; kingdom Viridiplantae; phylum Streptophyta; class Magnoliopsida; order Cucurbitales; family Cucurbitaceae; genus Citrullus; species Citrullus colocynthis. The sequence goes on from QLSR01000314.1 coordinate 1,893,574, forward strand.
CTGTTTCTGTTTCCTAAAATAAAATTATAGAATCGGTATGACAGCCATAGATGGGTGAATAGGGTTTATTAAAATTGATGAAAACTTTTTCTTAACGTGGGCTCAACTAAGCAAATTAACAAATTTTTTACAAACAAGCAATATAAACAAAAACAAAAAATTAAAACTAACACTTTAAAGCACACTACTTATTTCTAATAATACGATTGGTAAATGATATGTGAAAATCAATTCAACCAATCTAAATAAGCTAATTAAACAATTAATATGAGGAGTAAATATTGCAATTAATTTCATCCATTTCCCAAGCTCCTATTGGGGTATGTTACTAGAAACCTTAACTCTTTTCACGGCTTAGAACATAACCGCTACAAGATTCTTTTTTCGGGCTTAAGAATAAACCCAATTATTTCCACTATTGAGGACGCTTACAACCATTCTTTTTAGGGATCAAGAGCAACCCTTACAAAAATTTGGAAATGAAAAACAAAATTAGAAAACTCTCTCAAATAGTAGATTTACAAGTTTTAGGCTCACAACAAATCAATCCGCATAATACATAAATCTCTCTCAAGAATTAGATGAAAATAAAGAAAGACTGAAGCTCGGAGAGAAAGTGACAATGGTGGATTGATGAATTATGAAAGATTGAAAATAATAAAAATTGTTGTAGAAATATGGAGAAGAAAGAGTGTTTAAAAAGAGATGGGAGGAAGTGAAAACCAAATTTAACTTACACCTTTAGATCTTTGTAAAATAAAATTGAATAGTTGAGATTAAAAGTAAAAAATAATATATATATTTTCTAAGACAATTAGCCATTAGACACAAACATATATAATAATATTAAATTCATTTCATTTTTTAAAATTTATTTTCTTTTTAAAACAAATCCAAAAACTTAAAAACTCATAAGTGTCACTCACTCCATAGCTCTAAGTGACACTCTTTAAATGGTCCACTTTGATGAAAAAATTCTGCCACATCATCACCTCGCGATTTTTTTTGTTAAGCTTGATTTGATCTTATCTTTTTCGTTTAAGCTCCGGTTTGAGTGATTCAAAATGCGTTGAATTCGTTATTTCGAACTCTATGCAATAGAAACCTCAAGATACTCAAATTATTAGTAAATTAATTCAAATTTGTTATCATCAAAATATTAATTAATTAGTTAATTTAAAATTAAAGACTAAAAGCGAACAAAAATATCAATTGTCAAATTTGAAAGGGTGATCCTAATTTCAAATCAACAATCTTTTAACTAAAAATAGTGTTTTTCTTTTTCTAAGGGAATAAAGATTGGGGATTAAATATTGATGATAAACATAAATGTCCACTTTTCCTTTTTATTATCAGCCAAACACTGAAAAGACATCATCCCACCAAATTGCCCACAGTGCATGTTTGGATCTTTGATTATATCCCATCATTATCCGATAGTTTGGTCCTAACCCCATCTTTAGGTATAACTAATTATTGTTTTTCCCATAATTTTAAAAGTTTAATATGCTGAAGAAAGCAATCCAGAATGATTCAACTTTCACTTGGATCTCTTTTTTAAACTATAAAATGATTTCACACTTATAACTTCTTTTGATTATATTGATTGTAATTTGTTAAAAATTATTTAATGAGAATGTCTATAGTGACAATTGGATGTCAATTTAATGGTGTTAGATTTTATGTCTTAAACTCGTGGTTTGTAAATTTTGAATATATTTTATTTTCAATAAAGTTGTTATCGAGGTAAATCCAGTAAAAATGTGGTTAAATATGCGAATTGTGTTTAATATAACCATAAATCCAATAAACTAAGAATTTCTGGCTATAGTTTGAATACTTAGACTTATGTAGACATAAAAATTGGATCAAGTTTAGGTAATAGTCAAAACGGTCTATAGTATAAGAAAGTTGGATACTTTATCCTATAGACACTATGGATGCAACCAATTTTGTATTTGATGCAAACGATGTGATCCTATATTGTTCATGTAAAGACATGAGGGTGGAGACATCTTATGCAATGAGTTTGCATAAGACCGAAATGTGGGCAATCACTTTTATTTTATAATGTTATTTCCCGTTAAAATTGATTATTTTAATATGATGATCTAGGTAACTCAATCTTAATCCTAAGCTAACTATGAACTCTTGTTTATTTGGGACTATCATTTAATTTGCATGGGTGACAGTGGCCTGAGTTCGTTGACTCAATAAGCCTACCATTTTAGGGATAAAACCAGCTGATAGATAGCTGAGGACATTGTTCTTGCGAGATGGAACTACCTAATTCAAGGTTAGTAGAGAAGTGTTTGTGATCAAAATCATCAAGGAAATTGCTTCAATTTTGAGTTACAACAAGTAAGTATCAAAACTTTGTTTTTCAGTTTTTTGATCAAGCATGTTTAATCCTAAAAATTAATGTAGTCAGAGTGCTTTAGATCCAAATTGATTCCGCATAAGTGTTCTAATTTTATCAATAGTCTGCTCTAATATTTATTGAATATAAATTTGAGATACTTCTCTCTGTCTACCTAAAATCATCAAAATTGTTAGCTCAATATTTATAATGAGTAGATTTTACATTTTATTTTCAGTTAATTTATTATTACTTTTAGAATGTTGGCTTTGAATAGTGATAAACATGCAACATATTACTTAGAATGAGTTAGATTTTATGCGTCAAGTAGCACTAAAGTGATATATCTATATGTTCAAATACCTTAATGAAAAAAAAAAAAAAAAACATATTTCATTTATAATGTTTAACAACTTTTTAATTGAAATTTAAAAAACATACGGGATAAATTTAAAAATTTTAAAAATATTTAAGACCAATTTAAGAATTACCATAAAGTTAGGGACCATTTTACGTATTCAATTTAAATATCACCAAGTAATGTTTGAAATAGTTGATGGTTAAAGTTGCATCAAAAATCAAAATTTTTCTGCTCATGAATTGTGTACTTATTTACTCAACCTTATGTATGATCAAATTCTTTTTCTTTTCCTTTCTCTTTCGGGTTTGTTTTTACCATGTATATAATAATATAATTTTTGTCCCTATATTTAAGAGTTAGCTCAATTTTAGTCATTGAATTAGTCCCTTAAAATTAATTTTTAGAAATTGACTAAATAATTATAATAATTTACATGCAAGCAAATACAGTATATAAACATTTTCTGAAAATTTACAATGAAAATATTGTAAGATAACAATTTTTTTTTCCTTTTTTTACAAAAAACAATAGTAAATTAGAAAAAGAAACCAAGTAAATAATAATATTATTTATTATTTTGAAATAAAAAAGACAAAAGGTCTTAATTCTTTTATTGTCTCATTAATAATACATAAATATTATTTCAGATTATTTCCTACGCATACATAAATTCATATAAAACCTACAACTTATAAACAATGTTAAATAGAATATTAATAAGAAAAAATATATATAGAGAGAGAGATAAGAACAAAGACAACGTCAAACCTTCAAAATCAAGATGTATTCTTCTTGTTTTGTGTGTGTGTATCAAGTTACCAGTTACAACTGAAGAGAAAACAAAATAACAACTTTTTTTTCTCAAAAAAAAAAAAAATAAATAAAAGAGAAAAAACAACAAATAATAATAATAATAATAGCAACAATAACTTGAGCAGTACATTTGGTGCTAGTTAAATATATAAAAAAGGAAAAAAGTTAGTTACTTTTGTATAAAAATTTGAATTTTATGTTTAATATAATCTAATTTTTCAATTTTTTTCTTCTAATAGATGTGTGAATTTTGAAAAAATTACAAAATTAAAGACAAAATTTGTAACTTTGAAATAGTAACGAACATAACACAAACTTTAAATTTAAGAGACTAATTTTGTAATTTAACATAAATATAAAGTTAAAAAATATTTTTGACCCTTAAATTTTTATAAAAGTAATGATTTAGTTCACGGACTTTAATCATTTCATTTGTACACTTTCAAATTTGTAATAATTTAATTTTTGAACTTTAGCATGTAACTTTGGAGTTTATATATCTTCAAATTTATAATAATTAAGTTTTTATCGTGAAAATTTTTCATCAAAATTAATGGTCACAGACTAAAATTACTAAAACTTTATTATACACATATAATAAATTTCATTAAATCTGAGTAGTTCTTTATAAAAAAAAATATATATATATATACACCACATTGTCACAAATATAATACTTATTTAAAATTTAATAACTAAATCGTTACCAATCTCGAAATATATAAACTTACAAAAACTTTGCACCAAGGAAAAGATATATAGGGGGCTAATTAGGTCAAAATGGTAATTTGACATGCGGGACCCACCGAGGAAATAGATGGATGGATACCCTGACCGGAAAGAGGATTGGGAAAACTCCGTTTTGGTTGGCCTTGTTTGGATTGCGGGTGGGCCTATGCCTCCGTGTTTCTTTGGACTTTGGGTCTATTCATAGACTTTAGATTCCATTTATGTCTCACTATTCAAACTTCATCGATCAAGATCAAGATTGAATTGCCTCTTCCTCTCCACATAATCAATCACATCCCTTTCCTACCAAATTTGGAATTCTTACAGTGTTTTCTCTCTCTCGGCTCGTGAATATAGCTAATACGTTGTTACGTTTTATGTTTATCTTTGATTGTCGATTTCTTAACATTAGGTTTAAATTATATGTTTATATCTAATCTATATTCAAATTTCATGCTAAATTTATGTTACTTTAGCTCTTTTTTAATACAACATTATGAACATATAAGGGAGGTATAAATATTTAATAATTGAGTTATATATGGGTTAATAAATGTATTTTGTTTTAGTTTGCAAAGTTGTATAAAAAATATTTGCTAAAGGTTAGGTTTCACTAAATTTTCATAATTGTGTCTATTTAGTTATTCTACTTTAAATAGTCTTATTTGGATACAAACTTTAAATGTCATGTTGAATTACTAAGATCACGTTTGAATTTTTTCGTTTGAAAAATTAAGTTTATAAATGTTACTTCTGCTTATAAGTTTTTTTTTTTTTTTTTTTCCATTATCTACTTTATGAAAATAATTCAAAATTTGATAGTTTTACGGACTTGTATTTTTGGATTTTGAATTGAAATTTAAGTGTTTATTTAAGAATGTAAAAGTTATAGACAACAAAATTGTAAGGAAACAATCCTATTATTTTCAAAAACTAAAAACAAAAAATGTTATCAAACAATACCTAAACTTACAATTTGTGTTAAGTACATCATTGCTATGTTAGAGTTTAATGTTTACATCATATGTCCATCATATTTTAGTGCACTAATTTTAGGTATTTGGAGGCATAAACATTAAATAGATTTAGTTAATGACCATGAAATGTTAATTAGGTACACAATTCAAAGTTTTTTAGCATAGAAAAAAATGTATTGGGACTAAATTATACAGGCCATACAACTAGTTCAAGTATGAATTAATTTTGTACGTGTATATTTAATCTCAATACATTAAGAAAAAAAAGAAAAAAGACTATTTATTGTACAATAACATTATCAAAATGCCGTGATGTCTCCTATTTGATATTTTGCTTTTAAGGAGCTACGTGGGGTATCAATTATCAAATAGGCATTTTGCTGCATAGGAAAGAGTGAAACAAAAGTTCGGATATTAGATTCTTTTACTTTATTATTAGATACTCTTTTCAAATATAGCAAAATATTTATAAATATAATAAAATTTTGTTGTCTATCATGATCTATCACAAATAGTCTCTTTTCAAATATAACAAAATATTTATAAATATAATAAAATTTCGTTGTCTATCATGATCTATCACAAATAATCTGTATATTTTTTTATTAATTATAAATATTTTCAACAAATTTTTTATTTAAGATAATTTCTTTATCATTATTATTATTTATTATTTAGTAAAACCATCCATCTTCTTGAGTATCAAATAGATACAGTTTGTACGATAAAATGAGTATATTGGACAAAATAGCATAAGTACTGTTTGCACAGGCATGAAAAAGATACAGTATATATATATAGAAGAGTTAGACAAACAATATATTATATAAAATAAATTCTCAAAAAAAAAAAAAAAAAAGGGTAAAACAAATTCTAAATCATAGATTTGATTAATTGCTACATGCTAAGTGGTAATTATTCCTTCTCTTCAACGTTTAAATTTTCACCTCAGATTTGTGTAGGTGTTTTCCTTTGGTTGTATTTGTCTTTTTTTTTTCTAAATAAAATAATAATAATAACTACTATAAATTATTGCACATATGTATGTATGTTTGACTAATCCCTCCATTACTAAAATGGTAGGCTTTTAGTTGGGTTAATATTTTTTACTGTTACGTATTAACAATTAGGTCTAAAGTATGGGTAGATATAGCACTATACAAATAATTTACAAATATAACAAAATTTAGATTTTGTATTTCAAGTCCACCAGTGATAAATCATATCGCTATATTGCTCTATTAGTGAATAGAGTCCATCATTGATAAAATTTGATATATTTGCAATTTTTAAAAAATATTATTATATAATTTAATTATTACTCCTAAAAGTGTTACTAATATAATTAGCCTTGAGCTTAAATTTTATTTGGAAACAATTTTATGTTTAAATATAACCTTTAATAAGCATTGAATTTCTAGTTTTATTCCATTTTGATAGTTAAAATTTTAGTATATATATTTAATCATTTAATTCCCTTTATATATATATAACATCATTTGGATTAATTAACTCTCAAAATGTATATTTTAATTTTATGTAATATGTTCCTATACAATACTTTTATTTTAATAAAAGACGAATGAGTAGACACTATGTCACAACTATGTTATTCTTATTCATTGAATATCATTTTAGCATAACTAGATTTGGTGCGACTCAAATACAACTATAAAATTTATTCACACATTATAAGCCACAGCATCCCTTAATTACTTACCACCCAACCTATTCACGCTTTCAAATTCCAGTTGATTTTATTAGATAACTTCAGCATATCAACTTTATTAAATCTAGAATATTTCCCGATATAAAATTTATTTAAGAAAACAATTTACAATTAAACGAAGAAAAACACTTCTGGTCTCTCAATTTTTATGAAAGTAAGGATTTAGTCTCTAAACTTTGGTTTGTAACAATTTAGTCCCTCTTACAATTTTGTAACAATTTGATACTCGTACTTTCAAATTTGTAACACTTTAGTCCCTATTGCAAAAAAATTCATCAAAATTATATTAGATGTCAATTTTTATTAATTTATAATGTAGATTTTGTATTATGTAAAAATATTGAGTCTCTGATTTGTTTATTGGTTTATTTATGCAAAAAATCTCATTAAATCTTAAAGCTAATTTCTACAATAAGAATTCTAATTTTTACGATTACGATAGGGACTAAATCGTTACAAATTTAAAGTACAAGAACTAAATTGTTACATAGTAAAATTTAAGGACTAAATTGTTACTTTTATGAAAGTATAGCGACTAAAAGTAATTCTTAACCTTAAAAGTGAAACCAATAGTGAAAATCAAGAATAGTTTTTTAGATTTTTTTTTTTTAAAAAAAACACAATTATAGTCTCTTAACTTAGTCAATAAAGATTTAGTCCCTATGCTTTAAAATGTAATCTCAAATGAAACTTAAAAAATTTAGTAAAATATGTGTATAGCTGGAAACTTTAAAAAAAAATAGAAAAAAAATCCAAGATAAAATCAATTTTGTTTAAATGAAACTACACCAAATACCCTAACTTATGATTGAGTGTTGAAAAATTGCTATCAAAATTAGTTTTAAAAATTTTATTCCAATGGGTATACAATTGCAAATAAAAAAAAAAATACAAAATTAATTTGTTTAGAAAAATTGCACCAAATACCCAACTCAACTCTTACCCAAATACAAACTTTCTTACCAAACTCAACTCAACTCAGCACCACAAACACATACATTTCAATTCAACTCAACCCAACTCTGCACCTCAAGCACATATAATCTAACTCCCCAGACAATCTAATTTCTTACATAAATATTACCAACTCAACACAACTCAATTCTGCACGACAAACGCCCGTTAGAGTATAATGGCCTAGTCATTGTAGTTTATAGCATATTTAGTCCCCTAATTAGGTTATCAATCTACACATAGAAGATTTTTAATTAATTTGTAACAATAATTTTCACAATAAAGATACTTTGTCACAAATTTAAAAATATGAAAATTAAATTGTTACAAACTAAAAATCTAGACCGAATTGTTCATCCATTAAAGTTTAAGGTCTTAAACGTATTTTTTGACCATTTTATTAAAAAAACAAGATTTTTTTTTCCTGAGCTCGACAATTTTAGAAGTGAAAATTGAGCCATCAATCTTTACAAGGGTAACTCATGTCTTTATCTGTAGAACTATGCTTAAATCAGTAAAATGATTAAAAAATAAAAAACTATTTAAAATCTGAAGTCCAGAAATAAAATTTCACAGACAAATTCCATACATTATGATCTACATATAACTAAACTCCTCCATACTAACTTAATAGTAAAAAAAATATATAGCAACAATAAGTTTAAAGCATACGTGAGTGACAATAAGTATAAAAATATATGAAAATACTTAAATGCATCTTAGACTATACCTATCAACATGTGCAACTCATTTTATTGTTTAATTATAATTATTCATGTAACAAATTTTATTTTTAAATATTTTTTTATTTATATGATTAAAGTGATCTGCACAAAAATATGTTTAAATCACTTGGTCTTTTTATCCCACTCTATTCCATAAAATCGCAACTCTTTGTCTCCTTGAGCACACAAAAGATCATCAAATAAAAGATTGTCAAAAACTCCAACGAGTTTGCCAATACAGAAAAAAAAAAAAAAAAAGAATAATAATAAAAAATTGTTAATTCGTTCATATGATCCTTTGCCTAAATCCAAAAGCCAATTTCTATTTTTTTTTTCCTTTTTGGCAGACAAAATTTTGATTGGTGTGACTCCATAACAACGTTGTGTCTTTAATGGGGTGAAATAAAGTCAAATCTATAAGGGGCACGACATGTCGTCCTGATAATACAGATAAAAACTCGTTTTGCCTCGTTGGGAACCCGACGCCCCCATTCATATGTCCTCTCGCATTCTTGCCTTCCCCCAACATATACCCCCCTCATTCCTCACCTTCCCACACTCCAATGTTACTCCTTTTACCTTAGCAAAAATTATTTGATTTTATCGTGATGTATTAGCTTAAACTTTTAAGTTAATCGATAATTTATTATAATGTCAAAATAAGAAAATCTGTGTTCAAATTCTTGCAATGTGTTATTTCGTTGGGTATTCTACAAAATGTACTATAATTTATTAGCTTAAACTTTTAGGTTGTTATTGAACTATATGTCTTGTCTAAGGAGTAAAAGTTGATAGAAGCGGACAACTTCTTGTTTGTCCCAAACGACGGTGATCTCCATGACTTGTTAACTCTTTACACCATGAGTCTCGTGACTAAATGGCTCTCTAAACTTAGTACATCCTGAGTTGAACATATACGTTTAGAGGAGCTAAACACATTGGATAATTTTTATTAAAAGCAATTAGTGGTTTTTATATATACTTCTCCAAATGTAATAATTTAACCACTAAATTTTAGTATGAAAAAACTTAGTCTATGTAGTTTTAAATTTATGACGATTTTGTCTTTAAAATTTAGTAGGTCACAATTAATGATTGCGAAATTTTGCTATACTTGTAAAATTTTGGTTTTTTTTGTTAGACGTATTTTAAATTAAAATAAATATAATTAAAATATGGACTATGTATGTGGATTAGTATTTTATCACATTGGGTTATTTTATTAGATTGAGCCCTATTATGTGATCTATTTAATTAAAGACCCTAGATTTCTCGATTGAGTATGTACTTAATGGGTAGAACCCTATTCTTAGATTGATTAGGGTTTAATGGGAACCCTCATTAAACTAGTATATAAAAAAACCTTAGGCTATGGTTCCCAACATGCCAAAACAATAAGCACTCTTTGTTGAATCCCATCTTGAGAGAGATGCCAATAAGGCATTCAGAGTTTTGGTTGAGGAAAACAATAGTGAAACTATCGTCAATTTCTCAATGGAGTCCAGTATGTTATTTATTCTTGACAATGTGGCAGGAATGATACTAGGGTCAATCTATTCAATATTAGATTTAAAGTAATTATGCTAAAAAGTGGTATCAGAGCCTTAATTTCACGTTGGATTGTTGGATTATATTTGGTTTTCCATTGGTATTGTGGTTCAATTTTTGGTTCGGTAACAATGGTTAAAGAATTAAAAAAAAATTATTGATTTTATCAATAATTGGAATTATTCAATCCCGTGTTGGCTCTTATTTAATTAGGAATTGCTTAATATTCTAGTTATTAACTAATGATTTTGTGATTTTAAAATCTAGAGTTTTTAATGGGTAGTTTTGTGAATCTATTCTAATTTGATTGATCATTATTATAGATTTAAATTTAATTTTGATCAATCACGTTGTGGTTTTAAATGTAATTAATCATTTGTGGATTTAAGTTTAATTTTTGATTAATCATGTTCTAGATCAAGTTTGATCCATCAAGTTGTGGATTTTAGTTAGAATTTGATTGATTATTTTGTGGACATGAATTTGAATTTAATTGTTAATTTTGGTGATTTAAATTTTAAATCTTATTGATAATTTGGAGATTTAGAATTAAATCATATTGATAAATTTTGGTGATCTTTTCCCATTGTGTACAATGATATTATTATATGATTATGTCTTATATTTTGGATTGAATTAATCTAAAATATAAGAGGTGCATATTTATAGATTTATGCGAATATTTATCGGCCGAAAGGAAGATAATTATTTGGCCAAATTGTGGGTATGCATGTGGTAATGAGTATGTGACAATTATAAGGATTGGTCATGTGAAAAATAGTCGGTCCAAAGAAAGGCTATTTTTTGACAGAGTTTATGGTCAATACTTTGATTACTACGTTGAGAGTACCATTTACCGTTGGTATTTTTTGCCCAAAGGCTAGACATCAATGTTGTGTTAGGTATCTTGTTAAATGGGCCCACCATATATGTAAATTTTTTTTTGTCATATTTAATTTATGACATATTGAATTCACTGAGTATATGTTTTATTTACTTGTTCCTTGTTTTAATCGGTCTTACTCAAATATCTAGAAATCTAAGTTCAATCCCTAAGTTGAATGGATCAAACTTCAAAATTTGGAAGGAAAGCTTAGAGATACTTCTCGGGTGTATGGATTTGGACCTTGCATTAAGGACCGATAAACCTACTTCTGCTGAGGAATAATTGAATACGGGTAATATTGAGAAGTGGAACCGGTCAAATCGCATGTGTCTGATGATCATTAGGCACTCCATTCCAGAGTCGTTTCGGGGTTCTATCGCGGAGAGTGAAAATGCCAGACAATTCCTTGCTCAAATTGAGAAATATTTTGCTAAAAATGAAAAAGGGGAAGCAAGTAGTCTTTTGACTTCTTTTAACTTCAATGAGGTACAAGGGCAATGGTAACATAAAGGAGTATATTATGGAAATGTCCAATCTCGCCAGTAAATTAAAGGCACTAAATGTCGAAATAAAAGAAAATTTACTTATACATTTGGTACTTATCTCCCTATAAGCTATAATACTCAGAAGGATAAGTGGAGTATTAATAAGCTTGTCTCACAATGTGTGCAAAAAGAAGATAGAATTAAGAGAGAAAGGACAGATAGTGCTCACTTGGCAACTAACTCTCGTTATAAGAAAAGGAAATCTACAGGTGCTGTAGAAGGGACATCTCAGCAGAATAAAAACAAGAAGCAAGCTACTGAACATCCTTGTTTTTTATGCAAAAAGGAAGGTCACTTCAAGAAAGATTGTCCCAAATACGCCAAGTGGTGTGTAAAGAAAGGTAAACTTCTTACTTTAGTTTGTTCTGAAGTTAATTTAGCATCTGTACCTACAGATACTTGGTGGGGTAGATTCTAGTGCTACTACTCACGTAAGTATATCTATGCAGGATTGCCTGTGGAGTCGGCCGCCAAGTGATGCTGAAAGATTCATCTATGTGAGCGATGACAAAGCAGTTCAAGTCGAAGCTATTAGGAATTTTAGATTGCTTTTAAAAACTGGATGTTATTTGGATTTGAACGAGACTTTTGTTGTGCCGTCATTTAGACGAAATTTAGTTTCTATTTCCAGTTTTGCTCTTTTGGAAATAATAAAGTTAGTCTTTTTCAAAATTTCAAGCTTATTGGTACCAGTTATTTAATTGATAATCTATATAGGCTTGATTCATGTGGTACAAAGCGTAAATTAAATGAGAATTTTGCTACCTTATGGCACAAGCGTGTTTAAGTCACATCTCTAAACAGAGAATTCAAAGACTTGTGTCGAATGGAATTCTTGATTCCCTTGATTTAAATAACTTTAAAGTTTGTGTGGAATATATTAAGGGAAAACAAACAAACATAAGAACATCAGGTGTCAACAAATGCTCAAACGTCTTAGAACTAATACATACAGACATTTGTGGTCCATTCCCTACCGCTTCTTGGAATGGACAACAATATTTTATTACTTTCATAGACGACTATTCAAGATATGGGACTATATTTAATTCATGAGAAGTCTCAATCTTTGGACGTTTTCAAATCTTTCAAAGCTGAAGTTGAACTTTAACTTGGAAAGAAAATAAAGGTTGTCAAGTCTGATCGTGGTGGTGAATACTGCGGCAGATATGATGGATCAGGTGAACAACGCCTAGGGCCTTTTGCCAAATACTTAGAGGAATGTGGAATCGTCACGCAATACACTATGCTTGGTAAACCTAGCATGAATGGTGTGGCAGAAAGGCGAAACAGAACACTCCAGGATATGGTAAGAAGTATGATTAGTCATTCTTCTTTACCAAAATCTCTCTGGGGTGAGGCATTAAAGACTGCAACATATATCCTCAATAGGGTACCTACTAAAGTGGTAGCTAAAACCCCTTATGAGTTGTGGACAGGAAAGAAGCCTAGTATTAGGCATCTTCACATCTGGGGTTGTGAGCGCTCTCGGGGTTTTAAGTTTTATGATCCCACTTCTAGATCATTGTTTGAGACAGGAAATGCCAGATTCCTTGAGGATGATGTTGTCTTTAAAGAGAAATTAGTTTATTTTCCTAGTATGGTTATAGATGGTGATCAGGCTCCTACTCCTGACTTCACTATTGAACCAACTATTGAACAAGACAACACTATAGTCACCGTTGTTGAACCTGAAGTCAAACTCAACAACCTTAAGAATTGCCACTAAGGAGATCTACTAGAGAGAGAAGAAGTGCAATTCCAGACGATTATATTGTGTTTCTTCAAGAACATATAGGTGTAATGGAAGATGATCCAATCAACTTTCAACAAGCACTACAAAGTTCTAAATCTCATAAGTGGATAAATGCTATGGAAGAAGAAATAAAATCCATGAAAGACAATGACGTTTGGGAGCTTGTCGAATTGCCATCAGGGGTGAAACCTATAGGTTGTAAATGGATATTTAAAACCAAGAAGGATTCACAAGGCAAAATCGAAAGATATAAGGCTTGTCTTGTTGCAAAGGGTTTTACTCAAAAGGAAGGCATTGATTACAAAAAGACTTTCTCTCCAGTTTCATTGAAAGCTACATCAAATGGATGTAAAAACTGTGTTTCTCAATGGAAACATTGATGAGACAATTTATATGGTGCAACCAGAAAACTTTGTGTCTGGTAATTCAAAGTCTATGGTGTGCAAATTGAAGAAATCCATCTATGGTCTCAAGCAAGCCTCTCGTCAATGGTATCACAAATTCCATGAAGTAATTATCTCATTTGGGTTTGAGGTGAATGTAGTGGAAGATTGTGTATATCACAAGTTCAGTGGGAGTAAATCTATATTTGTGATGTTATATGTTGATGACATACTCATAGCAAGTAATGATGTAGGTTTATTGCATGACACTGAGAAGTTTCTCAAAAGGAATTTTGAGATGAAAGATCTCGGTGATGCTTCTTTTGTATTAGGAATTGAAATACTGCGAGATCGTTCTCAAGGTATTTTGAGATTGCCACAAAAGAACTACATTGAAAAGATTTTGAGTAGATTTGGCATGAAAGATTGTGCACCAGGAGATATCCCTATTCCTAAATGTGATAAATTTCATTTGGGTCAATGCCCAAAACCATACTCAAGAGTCAGGAGATGCAGAAGGTTCCTTATGCATCGGCTGTTGGAAGTCTAACGAATGCTCAAGTATGTACGCGACCAGATATTGCATTCATAGTTGGAGTGTTAGGTAGATATTTGAGCAACCCGTGGATGGATCATTAGAAAGCAAGCAGACGGGTTATAAGGTATTTGCAGAGAACAAAAGATTATATGCTCACTTATCGGAGATAAGATGTTTTAGAGATCATTGGATATTCTGATTCCGATTATGCTGGATGTCAAGACACTTTGCGATCCACTTTAGGCTATATCTTCATGTTGGCTGGAGGAGCCGTATCTTGGAAAAGCGTTAAACAAACACTTATGGCTTCTTCTACTATGGTTGCAGAGTTTATAAGCATGTTATGAGGCATTCAATCATGGAATATGACTGCGAAATTTTGTCACTAAGTTGCAGATAGTGGTAGGTGTAGAAAGACCACTAAAATTATTTTGTGAAAATAAGTCAGCAGTGATATATTCCAACAACAACAGAAGTAATACAAAGTCAAAACATGTAGACATAAAGTTTCTGGTTGTGAAAGAAAGAGTTCAGAATGGTCAAATTTCAATAGAACACATAGGAACAAACTCTATGGTGGCAGATCCATTAACTAAAGGTTTACCACCTAAAGTTTTTCATGAGCACATTGCTCACATGGGTGTCAGTCATTTTCTGATCCCATAGTTTAGTGGGAGTTTGTTGTTACGGATGTTGACCTTAATTTGTTTGTTTTCTATATAGAATAAAGTTGATGGTTTATGTTTTATTATCTGAACTTGTTTATCATGCATGCGATTAAGCATAAAATTATTTTTTGGAATGATCTCACTAAGGGATTTGGATTTTTTGGAATGATCTCACTAAGGGATTTGGACCAGTTGGAAACAGGCATGATCTAGATCACTTTGCATGTAGTTTTCATGCTATCCATCTATACTTGATCTATGTCATTGAATGTATTGAAACTGGTGATTAAGGAAAGTTTAGTTACAATGGTACTAACAAAAACTGCATTCCGTGTTAATACAGGAGATGGACCAAATTGAACTAAAGGGAAATTTTATTATTGAAATAACTTGTTTATGCGCGCTTAAGGTTCATGTGATTTAATTACATCAAGTACACAAGCATAGCCAAGTGGGAGATTGTTAGACGTATTTTAAATTAAAATACATATAATTAAAATATGGGTTATGTATGTGGATTAGTATTTTATCACATTGAGTTATTTTATTAGATTGGACCCTATTATGTGATCTATTTAATTAAAGGCCCTAGATTCCTAATTGAGTATGGATTTAATGGTTAGAAGCCATTGATTAGGGTTTAATGGTAACTCTAATTAAACTAATATATAAAGAGACCTTAGGCTATGGTTTCCAATACACCAAAACCATGAGAGATCCAGTAAGGCATTCAGAGTTTTGACTGAGGAAAACAATAGTTATCTTGAAAACTATCATCAATTTCTCAATGGACTCCAGTATGTTATTTACTCTTGACAATTTGGCATGAATGATCTTAGGGTCAATCTATTCAATATAGATTTAAAGTAATTATGTAATAATTTTGCTATATTTGAAAGAAAGAAAAAAAAAAAAGGTTTTATTTACAATGGATACAAAATCAAAATGAAAAAATAAACTAAAGGAAAAGTATAAATAGTTATTGTTATTCATATTCCTATATTGATACAACATTATGTGGATTCAAGAAGAGAGCCGAGAGGTAAACAAAGCTAGAAAGGACTTTTAGGGCAAAGCACAAATTTGAATTGCCATTTGGCCCTTTTGTTGAAAGAATTTGCTCACTCATCCTGGGTAATGTGCTTAGATTATGGTAAAAAATAACAAAATCAACAACTTAATATTAAATTAAAGTGATGAGAATAAAAGAAAAGGAAAATGGTCATTTTAAAGATACAGATTACAGTTGAAGCCGAGGAAAGACATCAAAAGAGCTATCAAATAAATGCAACAATAATTAAGCGGCAAACTCTATCCCCTGGCCTACGCGCTCTCTTCTCTTCTCTGCAATGGCCGTCGCTTCCATTATTCTCTCATTTCTTTCTTCCTTTTCCACTCTAGATCCATGGCCAACGACGCCGCTCTCAACTTCTCTCTGGTTTTCTTGGCCGCCGCCGTCGTTCTCGTCGGAATCACCACGTATTCCTTCAAGAAGATGGCCGTAACTTATTTCGTCGGCGTTTTCGCCATCGCCGGCGTCCTCTTGCCGGATTGGTGCTTCTTTGACCGCGATTTCTCCCGGTGGACTTCTCCGGTCACCGAAGAGGAAAGGGAATCGTATCGGATCTCGACTGGTTCCAGGTCTCGAAGGTTGGTTACCTTTAATTTCTTCTCTTCCTGCTCTTTTTTATTGTTCGATTGATGAAAAATTGTGCCAGAAAATTAGGTTAATTTCCATTTTCGATTTTTAGTTTTTAAAATTAAACCTATAAACAACTCGGATTTCATATTCAAACTATTGTAAGAAAGTCTAAATTTTCAAAAAAAAAAAAAAAAAATTATGTCCAACTTTTTATTATTATTATTATTATTATTATTAAGAATTAAATTTATTTTCTTACCTTTTCTGACTTTTTTTTAGGTTGAATAGTTAATCAAATTCTAAAAATAAAAAAGAAAATTATTTTAAATTTTCCTAAATTTTTTTATATTTAAAAATAGTTTAAATAAATTTTTAAAAGTTATTTTTTTAAATTTCTAATTTTGATTTGATTTTTAACGAATAAAAAATAAATAAGAAAAGAAAAGTTTGAGGAAATATTTATAAATTTAATTTTAAAAAAAATGTCAAATAATTATCTGGTGGATATTTCATTTTTTTTCCCTTTGAAGTGAGTTTTCGAGATTTTGGAATTTTCTTTTTTGCAGGTTTAGGATTTATCCAATCAGAGTGGTTGCATACGCCACAGTTTATAGTATTGCTCTGTACAAGTGGTGGCAATACGTGGCCAGCTAAATATTTTTAAAGATTAAAATATAATTTTAATCCAATCATCAATAAATTAATTTGTTTTCAAAATTACCTAAATAACGAAAATAAATTTCCTTGATTTTCATATCTAATTTTAGTTTTATTTAAGAATTTTTAAATTCTCTCTTAAAATTAATTTGTTTTCAAAATTACCTAAATAACGAAAATAATTTTCCTTGATTATATTTTCAAAGTTTAGAATATAAATTTTAATAAATAACAAAAAAAATTATGGCAAAATTCAAGTAGTAGGGACTAAATATGATATTTCTTAAAAGTATTTGGAGTGAAATTCATTTGAAGGTACGTAGACTAAGATTAAACATAATTCAAGTTACAGTACATGACCATTACTACCAAGTCAAGCTTTTTTTGGCACGTGTCAAATTGTTCTCCTCATTTGTGGTTGCTATATTGAGTTTGATCAAATTGCAACTCCATCTTAGACAAAAGTTGCTTGTATATACTAAACGTAAAAAGGTATTGCAATTTAATTATTTGAATTATGTTTATCTTCTTTGGTTATGTCAATGGCTCCGTGCTTGAATTGAGTGTTTTTTTTTTTTTTTTAAGATATAAAGTATAAAGTATAGAGATTGAAATTCAATAAACTTCAAAATTAATTTTATACTATAATGATATAAGTAATTAATTAGGTTAAATTTCATTTGGGCTTTTCAAAATGGTCCATCAATACAAAAATTCGATCATATGAAAATGTTTCCATATGCTCAAATAACAATAATAATAGTAATCTTGATCTTGCTTTATTAGAAGAATCATTGTGATGATTGAAAATTGTGTAGAAATAAAGAGGGTGTGGGTAGAATTTTGAAAGCGGTTGGTCACAGAGGTGCGTAGATTGGATAGATAGTATGTTACGTGAATGTTGAAAACTCGTGTGATGGAAATTTAATTGTTCCTTGGCGTGGACGGAAGCACTATCGTCAAATATAACAAATTTGATGTCAATATAAAAGCCAATCCCAAATACTTGAAATATATTTGTCAAACAAAGCAAAAACATAAAGTGTGCATTGAGGCCTATTTAGAATGTATTTTCAAGTATTTAATTTAAAAAATAAATTATTTTGGAAAAAAAAAATTGGAGTGTCTGACAACTACTTAAAATAAATTTTGAAGTGCATTTTAAACAATTTTTATCAAGAGTGTTTAAATAAAAATGAGTTTTTTTTTAAAAAAACAATTGTTTCTCAAATCAATCCAAATGGGTCCCTAAAACTAGAAGTATCTTGTTAAAGTACTTCTAAATTAGGTTAAGACTAAAGAAAAATTGTTTTAAATGACAAAATTATTGAAATATTAGCAAATTTTCATAGTCTATTTACAATATACTGCGATAGATTATAGTAGACTATTATCTATTTCTCTAAAAAAAAATTTAATTTATACTTAGGACGATAAAATTTTGCAATTTTTGTAAGTATTTTAGAAAGACAATCCTAAATTAAACATTATTATTATTATAAATAAATAAATGGTCGGTTTTTCATATTGGTTGCACTTAGAAAATATAAATTATTTAAAACTCTTTTAGAGAACACATTTTACAATTCTATGTGACTATGTCTATATATTTTGAATTCAACAATTGTAGGGTAGGCTCATTATATACCTTCAAATTTAGAAAAGTAAATAGGTACCTTCTATCATAATAAAAGAGGGAGGCTAGAAAATTATGGCCTAATAAACACAGAGTACAAACACATTAAATGTCTTGAGCTTAACAAAAAAGGTATATTATTGAATGGAGAAGTTGATAGAATCATAAATAATCATACACATTAAATGTCTTGAGCTTAAGAAAAAAGGTGTATTATTGGATGGAGAAGTTGATAGAATCATAAATAATTATAGAAAAGATTTAAGTGCGTCTTGGGATACACTTATTTTTGTGTTGGTCAATCTATTATCTAATCACATTCATAAAAATTTCATTATATTTTTTTATCATTTAATTTTTTGGGATTGAATTTTTACATATATGTAAGTTCCATGGCTCAATTTTAACATTTATAAGAGTGTAAGAACTCAATTTCTACCATTAAAAATTTGATGGCGTAATTGCAACTATCACTCTGCTTAAGAAGTAATTTTTATGATTTGTCCAAAATTTTATTATTAGCCGTTAGTACATGTAATCAATTTTTTTTTTTTACTGGGTGATGTTTTATAAATATCTCTATAATATACAATAGTATTGATGTTGTCCTCTTAACCTTCTTCCAGACATTCATTTATAACATATAAGAATAAAACATATTTCTTAGAAAAATTATTTTAAATGACAAATTTATTAAAAATACTTACAAATAATATCAAAATATCAATATATTTAGTGATAGATTATCATGATATAGATAGTAGTTTATCGTAGTATATTCCAAAAGTGAAATTTTGTTATATTAGTTAATATTTTGGGTTTTTGTTTTTTATATTTGAGAACGGCCAAATTTTGTTTCTTAATATCGACAAAGTATTTGGAAAATAAATATTAAAAAGAAAATATATAAGTCAATAAAAATATAGACAAGAATATCAATAACATATCGTAAGGAAAAAAAAACAGAATATCAATAATCAAAATATTTGATGGTAAGATTTATATTCTACAGCCCAAACGAGCTTAGGTTCGAACCCTCCAACCACTCGTTGTTATACTCAAAAAATATATATAATATATATATATATTCTACATTCTCGACGGAGCAGAGACAAAAGAACACAATGATAAATTATCCGGAGCCACCGCAGGCGACCGTGTCTTGAGCCACGTGGAGAATGCTCGAGAAACGTGCCAATGGAAAATTATCCTAATCCCTTCTAGCACCTGAAAGCCACGTGCGAAACCATGGGCCGTATGGCCCTCTTTCTCCCTCGTAGTACGTGCCAACATTACCGCTATGCACGACACGACACGACACGACACGTCACTTCAATTAATGTTCTATTATCTCAGAATTACCTAAATTAATATTGTAATTTGATATCATTAATTGCAACACAACTATACTATACGTCTATAATTGGAATCTCTCTACTCCAATTACTCTAAAAAAAAACTACATTACAAGCATACAAATTTAATTATTGAAATCCCAAGTTTGTAGCTATTCCAACCCTAAAACTGCATAATAAATTTTAAAATTTTTAATACTATATTTAATAAATTGTAAGCTTTAAAAGATGTTTGATAGTCCTTACATTTTTAATTTTATATTTTAAAATTCTTAAATTTGTAGTCATGTATGTGTGTGTTAATGTATACATTTATGCTAGATTCAAGTTAGGATTAAATTATAATTTTATATCTAAGAGATCTATTTCATTAAGGGTTGATAACTACTTGGTCTTAAAATTTGGATTTTGCAATTAAGTTTGTAAATTTATTTTTCCTATCAGTTTCTAGATTGGTTCGTCCATGTTCTACTAATATTTCAAACAATCAAATTCAAGTTTTGAAATGTTGAAAAAAGTTTTCTAACGCCTATTTTGGTTTTAGAATTTGGCTAAGAATTCGATTGTTTCTTTAACAAAGTTAAAAATCAAAGTAAAAATACGAGAGAAAATAATAATAAATTTTAAATTAGAAAAAAAAAACTATTTTAGTCTCTATATTTTGAAGTTTAATAAGAAATAATAATAAATTAGTAAATATCAAATTTAAACTTCAAATTTGTTAGGTATAAAATTAGAAATTCAATGACAATAAAAGAAAATTTTAAAATAGGTAACTTTTTATTTCAAAGATGTAATGTAGTTTATTCATTTTTAATAATATTAATTAGGTTAAAATACCATTTTGGTTTCGTATTTTGAAGTTGGCTCCATTTTCGTTTTTATACTTTTAATTATTCGGTTATTTAAATCTTAAATTTAGTCTTTTAAAGTTAAATTTTATTAAAATAATAAATAATTTATGTAATAAAATATAATATATTAACATGTTTTCAAGTAAAAATGCTATTGGTAACAAAAATTTAAAAAAAATCAACAACAAATTAATATTGTAGGCTAAATTTAAAAGTTATTAAATGTTGAAAAGTATAGAGGTTGAATTCGAATTAACTCTTAAATATAGGAGTAAAATGATATTTTAAATTATATATTTATTTTTATGGTAATAATCCGAGCATGTCGGTTTGAAGGCTTTGGAGCGAAAGCTTCGGCTTCGACTATGTATAAAATGCGAAATCGAACTGTTAAAAAAACAGCGCCAAAGTTGAAAGGAAAAAGAAAAAAAAAAAAAACATAAACTATGTATAAAATGCGAAATCGAACTGTTAAAAAAACAGCGCCAAAGTTGAAAGGAAAAAGAAAAAAAAAAAAAACATAAACTATGTATAAAATGCGAAATCGAACTGTTAAAAAAACAGCGCCAAAGTTGAAAGGAAAAAGAAAAAAAAAAAAAACATAAACTATGTATAAAATGCGAAATCGAACTGTTAAAAAAACAGCGCCAAAGTTGAAAGGAAAAAGAAAAAAAAAAAAAACAAAGAAGAAAAAAAAAAAAAAAGCCAAAATTGAAAGGAAAAAAAAAAAAAAAAAAAAAAAAAAAGAACAACGAAAAGAGGAAAAAGAGTAAGTCAAGGAAGAAAAAGAAAAAAGTAAAAAAGAAATTCAAGAGATGCGCCCCTGGTTTCAAACTGCTGATTCCAATAGTCCGAGTTCTAATAGCGATCCAACCGATCGGAGAATTAACGCTCTCCTTAGACATCTGGTTGAATCATCTTCATCCGCCATGGCTGATTCACTCTCTGCTTCTCCCACTTCCTCCTTGCACACTGATTCGGTTTTCGCTCATGTTGTTCGTGCTCCTGAAGATCCTATTCTCGGGGTAATCTCTCTCTTTCGATCAATCGCTGTTGGTTTTTTCATTCCTTGCTGTACTCATCAATCTGCTTTCCACTTGCATTTCTTTGTTCCGTTGCCGACAAGTTCAGAGGATTTCGTTTTCGTTTTTTCGTTCTCTTCTCGAGCTGTTAGTTTTCTGATTTTGACTTGTCTGTTTCTATTATATGGCATATTATGGAAATGAACGATGTCGAGCTTTTGGATCATCGTGATCGGGAATTTTTTGTTGGATGGTTGTGGATCGTGATCGTTGCTGCGTATTTTTCTTGAAATCCAATTGGCTGTTGTTTCTGATAACATTTTGTAGTGTTTTGGAAATTGTTCGCTCATCAGCTAATTTGTTATGGTTTTAGAAACGCTGAAGGATAATTTTAAGGAATAGAAAGACTATCGGACAAAAATCTGCTCGCCTATTTTTGCTTATTCCATATTGTACATTTTGCGTCTATCTATCCGATGTCTTGGAAGTTTTTCTAATATATATGAATTACTGTGTTAAACTATGAATGGATAGGTGACCGTTGCGTACAACAAAGATCCGAGCCCGAACAAGTTGAATTTGGGCGTCGGTGCTTACAGGACAGAGGTACGTATCTGTTGCTTTAGATTGTACTATCTTATTGGTTATTAAGATTTCTAGGCCGTTAGTGTGTCTAGTTAGAAATCTTTTAATCTTGTGGTATTTTGATATGATAGGAAGGGAAACCACTTGTCTTGAACGTTGTCAGGAAAGCAGAGCATCAGCTTGTTAATGATAGGTATTTTTCTTCGTCATTCTCTTGGGAATCATACTTGATGTAGATATATGTTGAGGTTCTTATTTTAATGATCTACAGTACACGAGTTAAGGAGTATCTTCCAATTGTGGGATTGGCCGAGTTTAATAAACAGAGTGCTAAGCTTATTTTTGGTGCTGACAGGTAAGCTATACCCATTTTATTGACATTTGATTAACTCATAATTAGAGGCTATAGCAGGATCTTTGGTTCAATAGTTTTCTTTTGGATCTTATTTCTAATTCTTACTTCTATATAGCCCTGCTATCCTCGAGAACCGTGTTACAACTGTTCAATGCTTGTCTGGTACTGGATCACTGAGGGTTGGTGGGGAATTTTTGGCAAGACATTATCATGAGGTGGGGAGTGCTTAGATGTTCAATTATCATATTTGTTATGTTTTACTTGTACATGGTAATAAAGCCATCTGATCTCGACGTTTGTTTTTTCTTGTTTTTCAGCGGATAATATACATTCCCCTGCCAACATGGGGAAACCACCCCAAAGTTTTTAGTCTGGCTGGTCTGTCTGTAAAAACTTACCGATATTATGATCCCTCAACCCGAGGGTTGGACTTTCAAGGTTCAAACTTGTACTCTTTATAACTGTCTAATAGTTTTTTTGGTTCTATCTCCATAATGAATTCCAACGTGTTTTATCTGTTATGGAAGTTTTGGTGCAATTAGATTATTCTCAACTTGTATAGTCGTTAACACTACAGTGCCCCTGCCATCCCATATGGGAGTGATTTTAGATGGTTTGTTACCGAAACTTATGTCAGCGCCTTACCATTCCTTACCATTTGGTTGGACACCTTTAATGTATCACAGGCCTCTTGGAAGATCTTGGTTCTGCTCCATCTGGAGCTATAGTTCTGCTTCATGCCTGTGCTCATAACCCAACTGGTGTCGATCCAACCCTTGAACAATGGGATCAGATTAGGAAGTTGATGAGATCAAAACAGCTTTTACCTTTCTTTGACAGTGCTTATCAGGTAAGAGTTATAGATATTATAACATGAAAAGTTACTTACATGTCAAGAACTTAACAAAACCAATCTAGCCGTTTAAGGTTCTGATATTTTTGGCTTTTATGATACAGGGTTTTGCCAGTGGAAGTTTGGATGCGGATGCACAACCTGTGCGCTTATTTGTTGCTGATGGAGGTGAATTGTTTGTAGCCCAGAGCTATGCAAAAAATTTGGGGCTCTATGGTGAACGTGTTGGCGCTTTAAGCATTGTAAGGTTCTTAGAAGAATGTTCATGCTTATTATGCATTTAGATATCATGTGACATCATACCTTCATGGATTGAATATAGTCTGTGGTATGAATGACGATAAAAGTTCTGTTAAAAATTGAGATGAGTAAAGTTATAGTAGGTTACTCTTCCCCCCAACGTCGTGTACGTGTTTGTTCACTGCACATTCTTTTGTAATGATAAATTCTTGCATTGTAGAAAATTGTTTATTTTATGCATGGAATTAACCTTTTTTTTATTTGTATAATACAAAGGAAAAGCTTGACTCAAAATTTCTAAGAGAAAATGTTACCCTTTCCATTAACCTGAATGCAAATATAATAACCCCTATAGTATCGTCCTTTGCATTACTATTAACAATAGAAGTTAACTCAATTGGTTAAAATACAATTTTCTAAACTGCAAGGGCTTGTAGTTTAAAAATGAATATTAATTTGCAGGGTAATGTTGAAGGGAATTATTAGTATTAATAAACATTTTTCTTCATTCAAAGAAATCTTTGAGGCATGAAGATGGATGGATGGTGTCTAAGCTGGTATTCTAGCTTTAGTGCCTTGATCTTACGCTTGTTTACTGTTGAACAGGTCTGCAAGAATGCTGATGTCGCAAGCAGGGTAGAGAGCCAGCTAAAACTAGTGATAAGGCCCATGTACTCAAACCCACCCATTCATGGAGCATCTATCGTCGCTACAGTCCTGAAGGACAGGTAACAACAAAAACTTCTCATATGACCCCAACTGAATTTGGGAAGGTGAATATATATAAGCGAGATGCTCGTGCAGACTTCCTTTACAATCCTGGCAATTTGTGTGGAACCGATTTACTGTCCATGCATCATGAATTCAATTTCTTTGTTTCAACGTTAGGGATTTGTTCAATGAATGGACTATTGAGTTGAAGGCCATGGCAGACCGTATTATTAGCATGCGCCAGCAACTTTTTGATGCCTTGCGCGCTAGAGGTTAGTAGTCATTCTCCTGATATCCCTTCTGATATTTACATGGTTCTCGTAGTTTTCTCGTTTTGAGTGCTTATTAGTTACTAACCTCATTATATCAGTTTCTTTAGTGACTAGATGGTCTTGTTCAAAGGATACGTATAAGAATAAGAGTAATGCATGAGGGAGAAAGGGAATAAAACATTTGGGGGGCTCAATGTCAATTTACCATAAAATTCAAACTTAGCCCTCCTTTATTAACAATTTTGTTTCTGGTTTTTGAAAATTGTGCTGATTTTCTTAATCTTGTAACTCCTCTACCATGATTTTTTATCTCCCCTCACTAAACATTGAATTGCTTAGCCAAATTGGAAAAAAAAAGTTTTTAAAAACTATTTCTTTTATTTCAATTTTCAAAACTTTACATAGATTTAACAAAAAAAAAAAAAAAAAAAAAGTACGATAACAAAACAAGGAAATCAATAGCTGGAATTAAGTATTTATAAGCTTATTTTTTTAAAAACCAATGGTAATTGGGGCCTTAACAATCAATTTAATCTTATATTGGAAGGCTATTACTATTACCATTGTTAAAATTTAACTTATCTTAATCATGTCACGTCTAGGATATAGTATTTGAATTCAAATAAATTAATATACTCAAAAATAAAATTCATCTTAAAATATTAGAATAATATTAAATTTGTTCATCATTCCACCGTACTCTAGTTTTGTAATGGAGTAGAAATACAAGGAAATTAGTACTAAAACCTAGAATGCTGAACCAAAGTGATGAATTGCAGCTCATCCGAAATTGAAGTTTGTTTATTTTCACTTTTGTATTGGCCAAGGATAATAACATCAATCTCTAAGCTGTACCTGAACTTCAACTATTCTCTTGATTGAAACTTTAATCAAGGCTAATAATCTCAACCTATTGTCTTTAACTAAATTGTTATCTTCGTTTGTTAATTTTTTAGCTTGATTTAGTTTTACCTTTTACTCTATTTTGTCAATGTTAAATTTAGGAAACTTCGTTTGAGACTTGTCAGGAGAATGACTGTGATGGGTGAATGATTAAGAGGGACCTAGTGGTCCTGGCCTTGTGAATTGATTTGATAGCGTCATAACCATGGCTTTCTGGTGAATATTTTCTGGTCGTATTGTGTGTTCACGGTCTGCTGAGAGAATAGTGATGGCTTGAAAACGAATAGGTCCTTTTTGGAGAATGAAATATTCTAGAAAATTCGATGGTAGAAATTACTCGATTGAGATGGGTTGGGTAAAAATGTAGACATAAACAGAATATGAGGGAGAAAGGAAAAGAAAAGAAAAGAAAAAAAGAGAAGGAAGGCTGTATTCTTTCATTCCAAATCCTAATTTATTTTAAAAACTGAATATTCGAAAGATAGATAATCAATCAAGATTCATGTGTATGGATCGACCATACATCTATTCTGCTAATTAGAGGTAGCAATATAATTTTCTCAAGGATGAAATTTTGAAAAAAAGTAATCCTGAAATTGGTTGGCCGTGGTTGAATGCTTGTATTTTTATGGCTTTTTGTGGCGTGTCATCACTATTCATGTATGTATGTGTGTGTGTGTGTGGCAGGTACACCTGGTGATTGGAGTCACATCATCAAACAGATTGGAATGTTTACTTTCACAGGATTGAATTCGGAACAAGTTAGCTTCATGACCAAAGAATATCACATTTACATGACCTCTGATGGGTAAGGAATCTTTACTTTCATATCGCCATAATTTCTCCCCAAAATGCCAATCATTTACGTACGCTATCACGGGAATTTTACTATTTCCATTTTTGTTTCTTACTCCTTTTTCCTTAGCATGTTTGGGACTTTGTTACTTGATGTCTTTCATTTCTTTTTCTTCTTTTTTTTCAAAAAAGATTTAAGAAAATAATATAAATCCATTTGACACCATTTGTTCCTCAATTTTTGAATTAGAAAAAATTAAGTCTACTAGTTCATTTGATAGCTTTTGAAATACTTCAAGTTTCATTTTAAACAATAGTTTTCAAAATGTCACTTAGATTATGTCTGTCATTTTCTATTGATAGTTGGAAGAAATATTTTGTTATATTTGAAAATATTTTTAGTAATTTTATCATTTAAGACGATTACCCAAACAAAATTGACATTTTCTTAACACCAAAAAAAAAAAAAACGTTTTTTAGGTTCTTCAACAAGTATATATAATACAAACGTCAAAGTTTTTAGCCTCAATTTGTAATTTTAACTACTTGTGTCTTGAAATTCTGAATAGACAATTCTCTGCCGTGTAATGAAATTTATTAAACATGAAACTGAAAATACCTACTTACCGTAATTACAAAATATTTGGCATCAGAAAGCAAACTTTGAACATTATATACATTTGTCAATTGTGCAGGAGAATCAGCATGGCAGGTTTGAGCTCACGGACCGTACCCCACCTTGCGGATGCAATCCATGCAGCCGTAACTCGTGTCGTCTAATTTTGTCCGCAGCACGTTCCGCTCATTACTTCTGCTTAGTTTTTTCCATTAAATAAAAATTGTTGCTCACCCTTGCTGGAAGCAAATTGTTGTTCATTGCGAACCCTTTTAAAAACTTGTTTTTTTGTAATATTTCGAGTTATCAGCGCTAATATGCCCTTACAAAAAGAGGCTTTTCATTCAAGTGGTTGCCATCATTTCAGATCGATTATCTAGAATTACGAGTGAAACACATTAACATCCTTTTATCTTTTTTGCCTTTTCTTTTTCCCCCTCGCCAAGAAGGGAAAATAGAATTGTTCTTTAAGTGACATGGACAAATTACAGTAAAGGAAAAAGGAGAGTCGGTGGTGGTACCAAATGGATTGCTATCTGCAGCCTTTGAGAAGATAAGAAGGGGGGCTTGCTAGGGTGGTCGCAGCTGTAGTTTTTACATTCTCTGTCCCTACTTTCTTCCCTGGAGAGCCACATTCGCTGAAGTCAAGAACCCGACACTCCGCCTGGAAATGATATCGTACAAGCTTAAATTATTATTTGGCAAACTCAATAATCTCATTTTTGACGCCCGGTTACCATTGAAAATAAAAAACAAAGAAAACAAAGGGATCCACTAGTCTTAGACTTTTCAAATATTGTGGGCCTAAAGAGTTTAGTTTTTTCAAATAGTAATTTTGATCTTTGCATCCTGTACTTTCATCTATGGACCATTTTATGGTCCACAACAGTCACTTTCAAAAGTTTAAAAAGTTTAAAGGCCAAAATGAAAGTCCAAAATAATGTAATATTTAAATTTATATATAATGTAAGTTCAATTAAAAATTTGATTCCTATGCTTTAGAAAAAGTTAGAATATAATTTCTATGTGTTTGACAAATATGGACTATTTATGAAGTATGAGACTTTTATCAAATTATAGGAACCTACATTCTTAATTTTAAAACTGTACTGTAGAGACTATTAATGAAATTTTTATCAAACTATTAAGGTTTAAATTCTAATTATGACTCACATGGACAAAATTCTAACTTTGTCCAAACTATGAGGACCGAATTTATAATTTAATCTTATATATAATGTGGTTTATAAATGCAATGTTAAAATATCATCGGCTTTTGATCTGTCTTGAAAGCTTTTTAATAAAAAGAAATGTAAAAGAGTTTCTTTTGCCTGAAAACTTTATGTCAAAAAAGTTTGTATTTTGAATCGTTTATGTTAGAAAAGTTGAAAGGAAAAGTTTTGGGCTGTCTTGAAATGTTTGAAAGAATGATTTACCAGAACAGTTTCATCACAATGGAGATGTTTCATGCGCGTTCCCTTAAGTAGTGTTTCTGGAGTTTCATTTCCCAACACTTCATGGGCGTTGGCACATGCAGCTGCCGTTCGCTCGCTTACTTGTTTCATTAATCCAATTGCATCAAGGCTTCTTTCCTTGGGGCTCGAAAAATATCCAATGTCCTATTGAACAAAATAGGACAATTTGATGAAATTGTGGATTTTGATCCTTTAAAGAAACTTCTCACTCAACTGCAAGTTAGTCTAAACAATCTAAATTAAGTACCTCAATTGATATTTCTGTATCGATCCTTGGGCCGGGTAGGAAAGAATTGAAAAACCAAGGGGACATCCATGCTGAAGGGGATTCAATACTTCTCTTAAATGGAGTTTCACCAGGTCCAGATCTAGGCCATAATAACATAGATGTACATTTGAGTATGTAAAAGAAAGAAAAAAAGCGGAACGCAAGACCGAGACTTAATAAATTTAAACGTGTAAGAAATAATGCATTCTTGAGAAAGGAAAGATGGATCTTACAACGGAGCAATTACGGTGACCGTAGTCTGTGACCGAGTAGAATCGATCTTCTCAAGGAAAGCAGATGAAGTGACAGGTAGTTCACACGTTGGCACATTAGAAACATCATCCGCATTTGATGCATCTTCCAATTTGCTTAGATAGTGTCGTTTCTTGATTCCTGTACTTGAAGTGAGAGCTTTCCGATCAACAGAGTGGAGTAGCAAGTCATTGGCATCATGTTCAGCCAGGACTCCAGGAGGTACCTTCCAAACGTCAAATGAATAATTAGATCGTGTTCGTCGTAAAAGAAAGAAAAAGAATGTCGGATACCAGTAAACTTGATTGTTCAATACAATTATAAAGATGATCATCTATCAAAAGTCGCTGAAAAATGACTTACAATTTCAGCTGCGGATTGAACACATATCATCTCGGTATCAACAGTCCCTTGTTTTGTATAGTCTTGAGAACAACTTTTCGGAAAACCATTTTCTGAAACTATGACGACTGGAGATTCATTACCATCATCTTTCTTCTCTTCTCTTTCTTCAAAGGTACAATACATATTTTCTTTATCTTCAGCAGAATTTTCAATACTCTTTTTTAGGTTAGATGGAGATAATATAGAAGCTTTATCAGACCCATCATTGAACACAACATCCAAACGTGAAAAGTTTTCTGTCAAACTGGATGTCATATCAGTTTCGAGCTTTTTGTCGATTCTTCTTTCAGAAAGAGGAGACATTAAATCACGGTGGCGTTTCTTCAAAATGGATGGAGTACTGGTGAAAGTTTTGGCAGCGGTTTTTAGTACCACATCTGGACTTGTATCACGAGATGGCGAATCCCATAATCTGAATGGAGTAACAGAATTTAGAGAAGACATCATCAACTGGCGTATGCCGAGTGGGCTGTACTCCTGCATTTCACTTCCAGACTGTATGAGATCACAGCTGAAAAAGGGAACATCTAAACTTGGAAAACGAGGAGGCTCATAACAAAGAGCTCCTGATTCTTGATGTTCGTCATTTTGTTTTGTTCTTTCATCCGAACGAGTACAAGTACCTGTGCCATCTGCTGCTGCTGTTGCAAATGTATTCACAAAAATTGATTTTGGCAGGTCTTCTAATCCACCAGGTTGTTCTTGAATCTCTGGGTTATCTGCAACATCAAAATAGGAAGGTTTGGATGTTCCACCATTATAGACAAACCCATTCTGCTGGCTAGTTATACATTCATGCTCTAGGGCTCCTACAGAAAGTTGGTTGGATCCAGTGCCACCAAATAAAATCATATCACGATTGACAGGAACCATGGACGGAATCAGCATGCCAGATTGATGCGACGAATTTTTCTCCTGCACATTATTTGCTGAAGGATGATTATATAGTTGTGGAGCCGAAGTGTGGTTACTTTCCACTTTTGGAGTTCCCAAGGAGTGAACTGGAACTTCATAATCACACATTTCAGATATACACGGGCCTTCTTTAAGATTACTATTCAGATCGCGTCTGTCACTTTTTGGATCTGAGAATAGGACCCTGCAACACTCATCATCAGATATAAACATGCACTCTGCTTCGGCCGAAGCTGCAGCTCCTTTTATCATTGAAGAATTTTGAGCAGAATCACCAGCCCCATGACTTTCATCCATCCCATTGCCAATTGACTGAAACCGTGATGCTCCTTTACTCAATTGTATCGAAGAAATGTAATCACATTGGTCCCTATTTGAAGCTGTTCTACAATCATGCAAATGATTTTGCTCTTGAGGTGGCAAAGAGTGACCCACTTCCTGAGCAAACTCAGCCATGGGACAAGTATTTACTTCCGTGGGAGGGTAGTAGGGTTCGGAACTGGATACTGGACTGGAACTTTGTTCCTTTCCCAATCGCAAATCCTCAATCAACTGAAATTCCTTTCTCATATTCAGAGTTGCACATGCTGAATCACTCATAAAGCTATCAGCAACTGTTGCATCTTGACTGCACTCTGAAATCTCCTCTGTATCCATTCCATTCAAGCCACTGTCATTTCCACTACCAAGCACCTTTGAAGATGAAACTGGGATTTGGTTTGGTTGTCCCACGGGAATTGGATCTTGAAATTGTGTGAGCAAGCCTGAGGCCAAGTAAGAATCCAATTTCTTTTTGACAGAACTGTTCCAATGGTTTTTTATGGCATTGTCTGTCCTGTTGATTATAAAAACACAAATATGACATCTTTCAGGATCAAGTGAAAATTTTCCAATTAAAAACTGGAGAGAAATGCAGTTCTAGAAAATAAAGCTGGAATGAAAAGAATCCAACAATTTTAATCTGAAAAGATTTATAGGAATAAAATTATGCACGTATAGGACAACCCACCTAATGCCTCAACTTTAAGATACAAATGGGACATACCTTCCAGGTAAGAACTTTGTTAGCTCTGCCCATCTGTTGCCATAAATTTGATGAGCACGAATTAAAGCTAACTCCTCTTCTTGAGTCCATGCTTCTTTGTTTATATTAGGATTGAGGTGATTGTGCCACCTGAAAAAAGGGAAATAGTTTATGTAAAAGAATATGGGACAGGCTGCTGAAAATTTAATAGAACATCACGTACGAATGCAAGAAAGTTCAACTAGATGGAACCACGAACCCAAAGGGATAATAAAAGTAAAAACAGGGAAACCAAAATCCAAAAGATCAGCAAGAAAATAACTCAATTGTCTTACCTTTCTCGGCATTGCTTACCAATACGTCCAGGTAAATGTGTTGCAATTGTGGACCATTTTTTTGGTCCATATTTATTCACTAGTTCAATGATAATTTCATCCTCCTATATACAATTCACAACAAACAGGTAAGTTCAAGTATAATTCTATAAGCAGAGTATTGAATGGGTCTGGAGATTATATTATCACAATAACTGGAATTTCACAAGTGGATTACCTCTTTCGACCATGGACCTTTGACAAGCTCAGGATTTAAAACCTTTTGCCACCTATGCAGACATTGCACATCAGTCCGGTCCTTGAAGTATCCGGCTACAAACAACAAATAACAAATGAACCAGTGATGCAAAAAAGAACAGAGTAGTCCATACAAAATATAATTCATCATGGAATATGGCCACCTTGCCATTGCATGATTAATTAGGATATCTAATCATCTATCGCAAAGTACGCTTTACATATAATAAAGCAGACATCAATTATGTTCCTAGATCACTATTCACCATCGCTGCAGAAATCCTCCATTATGTTAAGAATAACCCAAAAAGAGAACATCTTCAGTACAATAAACATATCCCTGGCCTCTGCAATATGCCAATACACCAATAATACCTATTTTCTTCCAGTTCTTGCCTTTGAAATGATCAACTGCTTGCCGCAAAATTTCATCCTGCATGTGAGTAAATAAAATTAATTGAGAAAGGTATAGATAATCAAGTTGACAATCTACCCCCACCAAAGAGAGGGAAAAAAAATGCATCACCATTCATAAATGATAAACTTACCTCTTCAGGTGTCCACTGTCCTTTCGTTGAACGTCTTGTTGGGCCACTAGTTCTCCTAAACATTCATCCAAAAGAACATACATAGAGTTCAGCAGAGAATTTAGTTTTTTCCTTCCAACAAAGTAATAGGGCAGGGCAACGAATATGAATGTCAAGCAACAGTATAGGAACATGTGCAGTACAGGTCTCAAGATTCAAACATAAAACCACAGCAATGAAAAAAAAAAAAATCTTGTTGAACGAATGGAAATCAAATTACAACCATTTGTCAGGGAAAATGAAAAAAGGGAAAATTACAAGTTGCTAAAGACAGAATTACAACAAGCTAGTAAGTGACGGATTTTCCTCTCCATTATAAAAGGAAGTTGAGGAAAATATTTTAAAGAAAATGATGTACAAGAACAGGATTCAAGAATATTGCAATTGAAACAGTGCTTATAAGAAGTTAGGGTGGCAAATATGGTTTAGAAGACTTGCAAGACAAGAGGTACAAAGCAACAGTATAATAAAGTGCATACACAGAGGCTAGAACTAGCAGTATGAGGAGAGTGAGGAGAAATATGGAGCCAAGCATAAGATTTGCTTAGTTAGATAAATGAAATTACCCATGGAGAGCACGTATCTTCTGATCACGAGCCTCAGGATTGTCTGAAGGTGTTGAGATGGTCTTATCACCTTCCATAACTTCTTGACATAGAGGGACAAATGCATAATATCCCAATTCCTACTCGACAATGGCTTGTTCCAAAGAATGCTGTCCAGACCATTATTTTATTCCAAGGTAGGAAAATCTACCATTTCATCTAAAAATTTCTGACATGGAAGATAACCGTTCAAAATCTGGAGGTAGTAGAACAAAGAAATACTGCGAGCAAACAAAGCATACAGCTGATGCTATAATATATACATGTGTAAAACCATTATTAAAAGAATCAAAGGCAAGAATCAAACCAAAAAATCAGCAGTTCCAGTAAATTAAATCCTAGCATTTCAAAGCAGTGTAAAATTTGAGCTCAACATGATCTTTGGATCGATGATATTGTAAATCAGCAGTGGGAAAGACGGTGGATGCAACTTCCGTCAATGTTTCTTTAAGTAGTGTTTTTACAATAAGTGATGTGAAACATATAAAATAAGATATTCGTCTAGGAGCAAAATGAATGTATATTGATGTTCCCAAAGTTCACTGTACATGAGAAGAAAAGCCTCGTCATTCAAAATTAATTGCTACAACAAGTCGAAATCCATATCAAGAAAAGAAACTGAAAGGTATAACAATTGATTCCAACTTCAGAAGAGGAATAAGCTATCAATCTTAATTAAAACTCGCACAATACACAATACTTGTATCAAAACCTATTAACCATACTCCAAACCTCAAAATGACGAAAATCACTGCCAAGAGCAAATTGAGAATGTGTGCAACAAGCAAAAGATAAGCTGACTTAAGAAAAATTCAATTTCCACAGCCGCAAAAACTGCGAATAGGATCAGATAAACGATTTATTACACAATCGAACTCCAGAAACGGAAAACGACATATTACCTAAGTGTACATAAAACCGAAACCACAACAAGGATAAGATGGAGAACATTTCATAGGGTCCACAGGATAAATCACTCAAAATAGATGGAAAAAAAGGTTAAATAATTCATAAATTTGGACTGAAATGCCTAAAGAACTTTGAACCGAAGCAAAAAACAATTAAATCGACACAAAGATCATAAAATCAATAGAAGTTAACAAAATTAACCAAAGAAACCCTAAAGAACTCACCGGCGTCGGCGTCGAGCGGCGGCGAAGTGCAGATAAATAGATGAAACTGGATGCAGCGATCGAAACAGGACGCATTAGCGAATCTTCGAGGAGTAGAAATTTGATCGGGAGAACGAGTGAATGTGCCACAGCAAAGAGAAAGAGGAACTCGTAGCGAGAGCGAAATGGCTTAGAAATTGGAAACGATAATTTAAACGGTCCGGAGCTCTATTCAAACATAAAGGGGCGGACTAAAGGGATTCAAAACCAGCGGCTAAGATGATAGCACGTTTGGAAATTGTACGGTGAGGATTTGAACACGTGTGACCGGTGATGTCGTACTACCGACAGTGATTACGTGTGATGGTTGCAGTAATCGACAAGTTTTAACGGGAAGCGACCTCCGTCACACTTTATTTATCTTTTTAAAACTAGACCAAACTTTCACCATTTCCTTTTTTTTTTAAAAAAAAAAGAAAGACAAATAATAATAAAGACGAAAATCACCTTATATAATATATTTGTAATTACACCCTTAAATTTTCAATGATAACAATTAGGCCTTCAAATTTTGATAAATTGGATCTTCAAATTTATAATAGTTCTAGAAATTAAACTACCAAAAGATAAAAATTAAACCCTCAATCTTATGCCATGATTACAATTTATATATTTATGTAACTTTGAAGGTGGTTTTAACACTTGTTTAAATTAGATGACTCAATTTTTATAATTGAAAGTTTGGAGTTTAATTACAACTACCTCATACTTTAGGATAGTTTTTATAATTTGCTTAAATAATAATAACCTCGCTAACATTTGACATTATATTAAAGATTTAATTAATTGTCCTCCTATCAACTAAAATTTTAAATTTTCATATGTGAACTAATTTAAATTTTTTATCATAATTTTGTTTCAAAATCATTAATACATTTTCCATATATAATAATTATCATTTATATTAGGTGTTTTTCATCTTCTATATTGTTCTCAATTATTTACAAATATTACGTCATAAATCTTCTTGTTAAATTGTACGATTTTGAAAGAAGTGTAACTTCATTTAGATTATTTTAAATTGATTATATTTTAATTAGAATTAAGTAAATATAGTTATAAACCAACTCAAATTTTAATTGATACCGCCCTCCATGTTTAAGAATATAAATTAGTTTTTGTCCCTTTTTTAGAGGTTCAACATTTATGTATTTAAACTAGACCTTTTGAGAAGGTATTAATAATAAATATCTTTTTTTTCTTACTAATAATAATAATTATTAATTACTATTATTATTATTATTATTATTTGCTATTAGTATAATGGTTAGTACATGAATTGTAGTGATTTTAAACCAAACCGATTCACTAAAATGAGATAAATTGAAAATTGTTTTCATATGAACCAAAATGAGGAAAGTCAGTTTTGATGAAATTATGTTTAAGAAAAAGTAGGGGCAATCCAAGCGTTGAATGACATTGAATTATTTAGGGCCCGTTGGTTAGCGAATCTGAAAGCCTGAAGGATTTAATGACAAAACCGCAATTTATGTTTTCGGATTGGATATGTATTTGATAATTGATTCAGTAATTGAATTTTAATCTAAACAATTGTTTAAAATATGTTTGATACTATATTTATAAATCATAAAATTAGTTATAATTAGCTACTTAATATTAGTTGATAATAAATTATATTAATTTATTTATGAACATGTTTTATGTTAAATAATTGTATAATTATTATTTTGTAATATTATATAATTTATAATACACTACATAATACATATTTTAATTTTGAAATTGATTTGAATTTATAACATGGCGTGGTATTTTTAAATATTTTTATTTTTATTTAATATAATTCTAGATTTTAAAATTTAAAATTTAAAGTCTAGGTACAATGGAAATATAAAAATATTGTTTTTAAAATTTAAACCATTTAGATCACAAAATCCAAAAACAATTTTCAAGAACGAAATTGGGAATATCTGCCAAACACATATTTATTTAACTAGTGGATATGAAAACATAAAATAGAATACGAACATAACCATTTAATTTTGGATAAATTGCAAAAACTACCCTTGAAATATAGTGATATTTGTAATTACACCCTCAAACTTTCAATTGTAAAAACTAAGTCCTAAGCTTCATGTAAAATTGAACTCTCAAGTTTATAATAATTGTAAAAATTGAACCTACAAACTTATACAAATATTACCATTCATAAAATTATACAAATTTAAAGGTCCAATTTGACCCAATTTTAATATTTGTAAAAGTGCGAGGGATCGAATTTTTAAAATTGAAAGTTTAAGAATATAATTGCAACTTCCACCATACTTCAATAGTGATTTTTGCAGTTTATCCTTTTAATTTTCGGTTAGAATGCAAGAGAAAAACAGAGTCAACCAAAGCTTTCAAATGACAATGAAAAAAGAAAGGAAAAAAACGATGTTTTATAGTACAATTTACTTTTGTTAAAGGTAAACACGTCAGACTTTCAAATTTCAATGGCAGCTTTTCACCTGCCTCGGAAGAAATTGGGTGGGGTCTAAACAACGACCAAAATGAAAATCGCCACTCATTATAAAACTAGAGAAAAAAAAGTTCATACCCAAAAAAAATGTCTTCCTCTCTTTTACTTTGAAAAAAAAAAAAAAAAAAAGTACGCCAAACGAGCTAAACTTATCATTCATTAAACAAGAGTGACAGTAATTACAACTTACATAACACCAATTCTCCGCTCTCTTGAAAGGCACAGCAATTTTCTATTTGTATAGTCATCAAGTAGACATAACAAGTTGAATATCATCGAGGCTAAAGACAATTTTGATCACTCACGAGAGAACAACTTTGGGCCAAGAACCACAAACTGAATGATGGGCAGATGGCCTTCTCTACAGAAGAGCAGGTTTAGCTGCTGCTACTTTTTGCAGCGTTCATACCGGATCAATTCGATCACATAAAATCGTCCTCCAGCTCCTGTAGTGATTTGCTTGTTGCTGCAATCTGTTTGTTTGATGTCATCTTTTCAGAGACCATCAAACCCTTGTAGCTCCTTAACTCTGCTTGCCTCTCTTTTTCTAACCTCTCCATTTCCTCACGGCGTTTCTACAAAAATGGAACTATTATATAACAAGACATGAAAAGAATCACAGTGATTCGTGACCTAGCAAAGCCAGGTCTGAGTGCATTGCTACCAAATGATCAAAATGATCGCAGGCATTAGCAAATATCTAAAAGAATAATTGCTAGAGAAACACTTCTGAATTTGTGAAGCAAGACAATTATGAAGTGCCGTGTAATGCTAGAGCCTAGAGCAAGAATGTCTACATAAAATATGGAGTTTCCCAGCCACCAGCTTCTTTACTTTGCTATTGCGTGTAAAGGAAAAGCTAAGCTAAGACCATCATGAAAATATACAGATCTTTGTTCTTTTTTTTTTTGTGTGTGTGTGTATTTTATAATTTGAGAGTTAAACAGGCAAAGCAAAAATTGCTTATTCATGTCAGGGTTCGGGACGTATATATCAACTTAGAAGATATGTATCAACTAGATTCTGACCTCTCCCAGGGAAGAGGATAAAGTTGAAATATAGAAATCCAAGATGTAGACGTTACAAAAGGAGTTATTTCAGAGACAGGACAAAAAGTTGTCACCAACCTTTTCTCTCAGGTGTTGCTTCCTCTCAGCTCTTTCAGCTGCATTCACTGCTTCACGTTCGGCTGTATAATGGAGAACAAAGTGCTTGTTAACTGTTTTACAAGTACATATGCATGTGAAGATGGGATGACTATAATATGTTTGATGTATCATGTGCACCAATGGAAAATTAATTCTTCCCACCATTGAAATAGGAAAAAAGAAAAAACAATAAAATATGTGAAGTTCATGCATAAGGTGCATAAAAGTGCTCATGATTTACGAATAGCAACAGCATATTTTTGTTTAAAAGAAAATTGATGCAGATGCTAAAGGTGAATACCACACACACACACACACACACTCTCTTCAATTCTATTGGAAAAATAGGGTCATTTGAAGGAAATCTTGGTTACAACAAAGCATAACTTCATATAGTCATATTTTATCCTTACGACAAAATCGTCATTTCCAATTTACCTTTCAAATCAGGTTTCCTTTCCACTTTAGTCCTGTTCAATCTATTGACAATGTCATTGATCCGTTTTTCCACCCTTACAGTTCGGACCTGAATTGGACAAAGGTTTTGTAAATCACCTTGAATATTCCCATACATTAAAGACAAAATAAAACAAAATCCTTAAGGACCTATCCACTTGCAAACTAAAACAATTAAGCTTACCATCTTGGGGTTATGAAAACCAACTTGGCCAACATCCATGGAAGCAGTTTTCTTCAAATTGGACCAAGGTGTATACACAACATCAATGTTGTTTACCTTGTTCCCTATCAGATAAAAATGATAATAGTCAATAGCTCCTACCTTGTGACACAATTCAGAAACAGGCATTTGTATTTTAAAGGTTTGATATATGAAACAGGGCTAACATTTTTCTATTTTCTAGAAACAGGGTTGTTCAAATTCTACCTTGAATTGAATTTGCTTTGACAAGCTGAGCACAATCCTCCAGCAACCCTTCACTAATATCATCAATGGTCTGCCCTTTATGCAGTCTCACATAAACATGGGCGGATGACATCTTGTCTACGTGAAACCTGCACAAAACAACCTTAGTTCAAAGAATAAAACTTAAGCCAAATCCTCCCTAAAAACGAAAACCAGATACAAAAGACTAAAAGATAACCCTTTAGTTCTTTAATGCCAGAAAACAGTCAAGACCGTCATAAGTCCGAGTCCTGTAACACAGAATAAGGATTGTGCAACGAAAATTCAAGATATCAATGACGACCAAAATAACCCATTCCCTTCATCATCCGCCAGACATCCTCACATGTATCGATTTTCAGTTTCACAGAGCTCTATAGGAGGAACCAGGGATGGCAATAGCTACCATTTCTATTTAAATCAGAGCAAATGACAACCGCGCAAATTTGTAGAACTTTGAACTCAAAAAGAAAATCGAATATCAATTTCCAATTACATCAAGCAATAATGTAAACATCAGCACTTTTACCCGACTTGATTAATCAATAGAAACCTTTTTCAACCATATCTTAATGAAATTGACATCAAATAACAACCCATGAAAGAACAGAAATAATGAAGAATCCTAGAGGATAGATTACCAAATATCCTCGATGAAGCCGTATTTGATGAGCTCCTCGTTCTCGTACTTGTCGAGCCCCATGAAAATGGTGTAATCACCAACATCGGGCCGTGCTTTGAAATAGAAAACCATGGTGCTTCGATTTCGTTCGCTCAACTCTCGAAAATGGGGAGAACAGAATGAATTAGGGTTTTCAATTTGGGAAAAAGAGAGAGATTAGCCCTCAGCCAGTTGCGTGCGATTTTGAATCTTTAATCGGTAATGATATTCAGGATAGCGTAGAATAATGTTTAGTTAAATTAAAAGTTTAGTTCTCTTCCTTTGAATGTGTGTTTATTCATTCACTTTTCTTTCTAATATATCTTAAAAAAAAATTAAAATATTTATAAACATAATAAAATTTTATTATTATAATGGTATATTTTGTTATTAGTTATAAATATTTTTAGTAACTTTGTTGATTTTTTTTATTTATCTCTAAAATTTAAAAATATTTATTTTTAAATTTTAAATTCGATTTATTGGTTTTTAAAAATTTAAGTATGTTTTCTTCTAATTTATTTTAACCATTTTGAAATAATTGAATTTGTAATTAAATTCAAAAGAATAAGAACAAGATTTTTAAAACTATATTTTTATTCTTCTAAAATTGACTTAATTTTTGAAATATTTGTAGAAAATAAATAACAATATAGTGCATTTGAAAGTAAAAGTAATATTTCTAAGCTTAATTTTAAAAATTAAAAAACTAAGACCAAATGGTTACCAAATTAGATCTAACGTTTACCTATTCAATTTCTAAAGGGTTGTTTTCAGTCGTAATAGACTTTTATCGCTCTTTTTATCGCTAAGTTATAGAAGTTTATCGTTGAAATTTTTATATTTGTAAGTAATTTAATATTTTTTCCATTTATAATAATTTTCTATTTCTAGACTTGCAACATAGGCATAAATTCAACTGCCATAAAGATTGTACTATCTACATCGATGTCAAAGTTTCAATCCTCCTACCACATATATTATAAAAGAATTAACTAAAATTTAAAAAAATGTTTAATAATTTTTTGAATTTTTATAATTGTGTCTTATAATTTTTTAAACTTTTAATTTTTGAACTTTAACTTCAAGAAAGTGAGTACATGCATACCAATTCATCTCAAGAACTCATTTGGAAGAATCATTGACTTTTATAATAATATTCATCGAATAAATGGCGTACCTCATGAAAATAAAATTGACGCAAATTTTCTTTCTTAAAAAAAGTATATATTTTTTTATTTTTAAAAATTATCTCATCTCCCTCCCTCTTTCCGTCTTCTCTTTAAGATATCCTTCTTATATTAAAAGACCTATATTTTCTTATTGAATTTAA
This sequence comes from Citrullus colocynthis, assembly GCA_031780015.1. Lineage (NCBI taxonomy): Eukaryota > Viridiplantae > Streptophyta > Magnoliopsida > Cucurbitales > Cucurbitaceae > Citrullus > Citrullus colocynthis. The sequence continues at coordinate 1,934,844 of QLSR01000314.1, forward strand.
TGGAGAGTTGAACGTTAAGAATTTGTTAAAAAAAAAAAAAATTAGACAGTTTTAGTCATTTGAGGTTGGCCTAACACTATCATATTTGGTTTTTTCCTTTTAAACCTTTCACATTTCACCTTCACACCGTAGCAAGTATACAAATCCTTTACCACCGAAATAAAATAAATATTATAAAGTTAAATATATCACATTTTATTAGAGATGACAAAATTACATATGGTGGACAAAAAATTCTATGCTTAATGACTAAGAGTTAGTTAAGTGATTTAGTTGTTAAATAGTTTTGTTTGTTATGTCAATTTGTCAGTATTCTTAATCACATTTCTCCATAAATATAGTCTATCTCATCTAGTTTAGAGTTATAGAATATTGTTCATTCAATTAGATTTTGTATTATATCAAATGGGATTTAATTCGATATGGGGACCAAACCCACCCCAATTTGTTCTTTTTTATAATACATTAATATATATAATGTATTTTCAATATGTGCTAAATTATATATAAATATACACGCTTAAAAGAAAAATTCAAAAGTATTCTTACTAACAATTTTGAAAATGTCTTTGTTTCAAAAATATTTTTAAATTTTCAAAAATTTCAAAAATATTCTTAAAATTGAAAAAAGTTTTAAAAAATATCCATTGGACAAAAATTGTTAATACCTTAGAAAAAATAATTTAACTTCAAAAAATTTCATAGTAATCAATTTGTTTGACATTTTTTAGTTAAAAAAAAAAACCAATTTTAAAACAAATTATATAGACATCTTCATTTCTTCTCATATAAATACTCTTATTTTTCTCCTATTTGTTTGATTCTTCCATCAATTTTTTGAGGAACCAAAATTTTAAATTAAAATATCTCAGAACATATCAAAAACAAAATATACATAAGAACATACTGAAAATTTAAATAACCAAATACAAAAATTAGGCTGAGACTCTTTGTTAAAACAACAAGTCCTGGTATTTTTAATATTCTATTTTTACTTGCAAAGGATGAGGTGGACAATTTTATTCATTTATTTTAAACAATTAACAAAAAAAAAAAATTGAAAAACAGGAAAAAAAAAAAAAAAGCCATTCTTCTTAGAGTTTGAGACCTATTAAATATAAAATCAATCTATCTATTTTCTCTTTAAAAGAACCAATCTTGCAATTTTGAATTAGATAAGTTCTTGAATATTAAAAAAAAAATGTTAAAAAGATCCTAATTAATTAGCATGATTGAAATCTTGAGATATATTAGGATAGAATATAAAAGAAAAAAAAATGTACTTGAATGAGTAAATTATTATACTTACAAAAATTTAAATTTTAAATTTATATTATTTTTATTTTTGGTTTTTAATTAATAAATTTTTAAAAATTTAAATATTTTTTCTTTTTGAAAAAAAAAAAAAAAAAGAAAAGAAAAGAAAGAGCAAGAAAGTATTGAAGAAGAGGGAGAAAAAAAAGTATGTAAAATAGAGGAGTAAGAGGGTACTAATGGTTTTTGTTAATTTACGAACATTAAGAGTATTTTTAAAAAAAATTTGTTTTAAGGGTATTTTTAAAATTAATAAAAGTTCAAAGTTATTTTTGACACAAAACACTAATAATTTCCATCCTGAACTAACCACCGTCAATAAGGGCATTTTTTTATAATTATTTTTGAAAGTTCAAAAATATTTTTAGAAATTTTAAAAATTTAAGAGTATTTTTGACACAATGTATAAAAATTTAGTAGTATTTTATATTGTTTAGAGTATATATGCATACGGGGATAAATTAGTCTATTAAGAGTTAATCGTTAAAAGTATGATAACCTAACAAGATAGGATTTAATTTATACATAAGGAAAAAACAATTGAAAAGAATGAAAGAGATTGAAAACAGACTTAAAAAAGTTAATCTCTCTCATTTAACCACCACCTCGACACAAATCCTCGAATCCCATGTATTCATTTCGTTGAAGTCGTTGAATCGACTTTGATATACCCACTCCACCTCGTAAAAGTAAGCAAGAACAATTATTACTATGTAAATACAACATTCAATTTAATAATTTAATACACTATATAAATACAACATTTAAGAACTATATAAAACTGCAGACATTAACCTAACATTTTTTTTTCTTTTATATTCTATCCTAATATATCTCAAGATTTCAATCATGCTAATTAATTAGGATCTTTTTAACATTTTTTTTTTAATATTCAAGAACTTATCTAATTCAAAATTGAAAGATTGGTTCTTTTAAAGAGAAAATAGATAGATTGATTTTATATTTAATAGGTCTCAAACTCTAAGAAGAATGGCTTTTTTTTTTTTTTTTTTCAAAAAGAAAAAATATCTAAACTTTTAGAAATGCATCAATTAAAGCCCTAAACTAATAATAGTATCAATTTAAAATTTGAACTTTTGTAGGTGTATCAATTTACTCATTCTAGTACATTTTGTTTAAGAAAACCTTATGTGAAACTTATAATTATATTAATTAAACCTTAAACATTCATAAATGAATCAATTTAGATTCTCAATCGAGATTTCCTTTGAAAAATGTCAATGCATTTACTCTAATTGTCAATTTTGTAGAATTAACATTTAAAGAAGTGTAGATGTGTTTGAGAATTAATACATGGATAATTTTTAAAGGTAATCATAATAAAGGATCAAATTGATTGACTTGTGAAAACTTTGAAGTTTGTTTGACTGAAATCATAGGTTTTACTAGATATTTGATCGAACAAAATTTAGATGAAAGACTAAATTGATACACTTATGAAAGTTGGGGTTAAATTGATGCTACTATTAGTTCAAGATCTTAATTGATACAACAATCAAAGTTTAGTGGTATAAGCTGATATTGAAAAAAGAAAATAGAAATTATTTTGTAATTTAACAAAAATTAATAATAATGAAAAAAAAGGAAACCTAATGAGAAAATGGTTAGTGAACTTACCAAGAGTGAGAGAGCTTATGAACACAGTGAAAGCAAGAACAAAAATAATGATGGAAGCTCTTCCAAGCAATTTAATAACTTTCCCCACAAAATGCTGTCCACAATAACCAGCAACCATTGCCACCGCCGCCAAATATACCGCTGTAAAATTTTCCAATATTTCTCTCAATTTACACAATATTCTTTTCGGCAAATATCAATTTACTCTCTTAAATTTTGAAAGTTGTATCAATTTAAATCCTAAATATTTATAAGTGTATCAATTTAAACTCTAAACTTATAATTCAATTAAAGTTCTAAATTTTTATGACTGTATCAATTTAAACTCTCAATTATATTTTATTTAGATATACTTATGAAAAATTCAGAGTTTAAATTGATATACTTAATAAAGTTTAAGATTTAAATAGATGCAATTATTAATTTGGGTTTAAATCGATACACCCTCAACTTTATGGTTTAAATTGATACCGCTATTAATTTGAGGTTCAAATTGATATAACCCCAAAGCTTAAGATATAAATTGATATTTTTACTATTTTTTTATATTAAAAAATCACCTCATACACAAAATTTTAAACAAAAATGTTCCTGCATTTCATTCTATTTCCACAATCATATTTTAGATTTACCCACAAAAAAAAAAAGAAAAAAAAAACCACACACACACCTTAATAACCACTAGTTTTAATGAAAACTAAATTTTGGTATAACAATATTGGCTATAAGATAAATCTTTTAGATTTGTACATTTGAATATATATTCAATTCTTGTAACATCTTTTTCAGGGCTTCATAAATTTTGTGGCACAAAAATAATAAATTAGAGCCCTTTATTTAAGTATAAGGTAAATTTTGTATTACCCATTCAATCTAAAGTCAAACTTGATATGGATAAAAAAGTCAAACTTTATAAGATTAAATGATTAAAGTAAAAGTCACTTTTTTTTTTTTTTAATTACAAATTAGAGAGTTAGATTTTGATAAAAACTCATAAATAATCTCTATTGTTTGATAAAAACTTTCCTAAAATAATTCAAAAGGCACAAACTATTTATGAATGTTTATCAAACCATATATATTAAAATCAGATTATAAATTATAAAGACTAAATTCATATTTTTTTAAAAATTATAGAAACATGTAAAATGAATTTTTCCCATAATTTTAAATTTATAATTACCATATGGCACAGGAAACTGGTTCAAAAGGTAGTATTCCACAACGGACATTGAAGACGAAAACATCATAGCAAAGGTTGCCGAAGCACTTGCCACCTATAGAGAAGGTAGCCCAAATAAAGTCAGGTTAGAAAGTGACTTACTTGGACCCGTTTCATAATCATTTGATAACTATAAATTTGATAGGTAAAGTTTTAAAAGTGTCCTAATAGTTTTATGAACTTAATAAGTATGTGCCAAATTTCTAAACTTTCAATTTTGCATCTAATACATTCTTCGTAATTTTAATTTTGTATGTAGTAGTAGGTCAATTACACATTTAATTTTCTATCGATTAAATCAATCATTTAGAAAACACCTTAGGTTCACAACATTAACCCAAAACAAAAGCTGAAGAATTCATTAGGTACTTGTTACTAGAGATCTAGAACAAGAACTCACAAATTCATTTGACACTACCTCTTAAACTTAAATTGCCAATTCCGGCAGAAAGAAATACGAGAAAATTGTATTGATGACCGAATTGACAAAGCCAAATGAAAAATTCAACCAAACTTTTTCAAAATATAAGCTCTATAATATTTTGTTTGCACCATCATGAAGTGAAATACCAAAGACTTAGTGTACATCCGTATTGACACTCGACTCACGCAATTATTATTCATTGAATTTTCCTGTCCTATTTGTTTTTGAGTAATTATTAGTATCCATACACAATATGGACGATTTTGTAATTTCATTTTGAGATGACGCAATGAGCAAAAAGTTATAGAACTCGTACTTTTTAGAGGAATATATATATATATATAAAAGAAGAAGGAACAATATTTCGATGCATCCTGAAATATAATTTAAATAATTTAAAAAATGACGTGGAAAATGGGTTTAGCATATAATAGAATGCATGTAAGTATTTTAGAAAAGAAAATATAACCTGAGGAGGAACACCCAGCTCGAGAAACAAAGGGCCCATGATGGATCCTCCACCAACGCCGAGCAATCCACCGACCATGCCGGCGGACATGGCAAGACAGGCGTAAATTACAAGTTGCCCAAATCGAAAATCTGTTTGACGTTGTCCCAAAGACGCGATCACTCTTCGCCCCTTGTACAAGCTAGTTGCCTCATACAAATATACTCCCACAGATACTGGGATCTGCATTACCATTACCATCTCATACCTTACAAACATGTATGTATCAAATACACTTTATTCTTCTTCTCTTTTTAAATAATAATTTACTTTTAATCTTTTCAAATTCTCCATCTTACTTGAAAATTTAAAATGGTTGAGCTTTATGTCCTAAGACTCGTAGTTTGTAAATTTTGGAAAACTTATTTTCAATTAAATTGTTAGTAATTCGAAATTTATTATTGAATATATGAATTGTATTTATTAAATCCAATAAACTAAGAACTCTTAGCTATAGGTTGAATACTTAGACTTTATGTGTAGACATAAAAGTGGATCAAGTTTAGGTAATAGCCAGATAAAGTTGGGTACCTTATATTGGAGACAGTATGGATGCGACTCACTTTGTATTTGATACAAACGATGTGATCCTATATTGTTCATGTAGAAACATGCAAGTGGGGCATCCTATGCAATGACTTTGCATAAAGACCGAACCATGAAATAATCACTTCTACTTTATAAACACTATTTACTGTTAAAACGGATTATTTCAACCTGACGACCTAAGTAATTCGATCTTAATCCTGAGCTAATTATGAACTCTTGTTTGTTTAAGAGTATCCTTTAATCTGCATGGGTGAGAGTGACCCGAGTTCGCCGACTCAATAAGCCCCCTCATTTTAAGGATAAGATCAGACAGATAGCAGGAGACATAATTCTGCAAGATGAAATTCATTCCTACCTTAGTAGAGAAGTTGTTGCCTTAAGTGCTAACTCCGAGTCTTGAACAAGAGACCTCACCCTTTCATTGGTCTAAGAGGGACTCGATTTGATGGTTGAAGCACAGACCAATTGTTCATTAGAGGATCAGTGAGAGTAAGAAACTAGATGTAATTACAAGGGTAAAATGGTAATATTGACCCAACTGCAATTACGAACTAGTGAAAGATCGACTTACTAATTATGGAAATATATCTACGGTGAAGAGAGTGCAGCTACTAAGCTATAATAAAGTGTCTCAGTAGTTAATGAATGTTAACTAACTACGTTGAAGGAATTTGAAGTTGTTCAAATTCGGTTAAGGAGTAAGATTTACGGTTTATTTGTTTTAATTATGAATTAAACAAATTTAGAGAATTTGAAACATATGATTTAAATATTAAATCGGATGAATAGGGATTCATCGGATTAGTAATTGCTGGGAAAAGTGAAAAATTTATTAATTTAATATAATTAAATTTATATTAAATTAATATTATTTAAATTAATTATTAGAATTAATTTAAATAAATAAAGAAAATTGGGATTTGTTTATTGTTTTTTTGGAAAAGCAATTTCCAATTTGGTAGGATTTTCCCACTTTGCATGTTGAAGGAGGAGGTGTTTGCCTCTTCTTCAATCATCTTCCACTATCAATTTCATTCTCATATTCACCATGCTTGGTGTTAATGATCATGTAAATTAGATTTGCATGGTTTCTTCTTTAAATAGAAGAAGGAAGTTTGGAAAATGGGTGGGTATTTTTGGTGAATTTTGCTGGAAATTCTCACCTACTCCAAAATCTCAAAACTGGTTTTTCTTTACAAATTTGCTCCAAATTCATCATAATTTGGATCCCACAATCCATTATAAAGCTAGAGAATAATGGAGAATACTTTTGTGGTGGTCCACAAAGTCTTCATGACCGAAAGCTTGAAGGAATTTGATTCAATTTTGAGCTAAGTATTCTAGCCTATGTTTTTCGATTTTAGAACAAGAATGTTTAATCTTCAAAATCAATGTAATTAGAGTGTTTTAGATTCTAATTGCTTCTGCATTTACGTTGATAACTTTATCAAAGATCTTGTCTGGTAATTACTTAGTTCATCTCTTTCACCTCTAAATTTTTTGTTTTGTTATCTATTTTACCAATGTTTTCAAAAATTAAACTAAGTTTTGAAAATATATATATAGTTTTTAAAAGTTTGTTTTTTGTTTTTGAAATTTGACTAAAAATTCAGCTTTTTATTTAATAAAGATGACAAACATTGAAAGAAACGGAAAGAAAACAAGCTAATCTTTCAAAAACTAAATGGTTATTGAACCACACATAAATTAACAATTTCTTACAAACAAAAATCAATTGAGGTTTTTTTTTTTTGGAGAAGAACAATTGAGAATTTTTTAAGGTCAAAATACTATCTTGGTCATTGTACTTTGAAGTTTGTTCAATTGTAGTTCATATACCTTCATTTGTCCAATTTTAGTCTGTCTATGTCCAATAAATCTTAAACTTAGTTATCAATGCTAATTTGTTGTTGATTTTTAATTTTTTTAAAAACATATTCATATATTCTATTTAATTGCATGAAAATTATTGTTGTTATTTAATAATTTCAGTAAAAATTAATTTTGAAAGATTAAATTTAAAATATATTGAAAATTATAAAAATTAAAATTAGACAATTGAAAGTACATAAACTAAAATATGAAAACGAAAATGATATTTAACATACTTTTAATTTATGCACGTTACGTTGATAAATATTTAATTAAATTTTGTTTGATAACTCTTTAGTTTTTAATAATTTAATTTATAAAGGCTACCAATATCTAAGTGGTACAATTACGATGGATGCGTAAATTGAATTTCATATGTCAACCAATATCTAAGTAGTAAGATTATGTATCTAAATATAGTACGTGAACAAATGTTATTTTAACTTTAATCTATATTAACAATTTTTGTTTATGAAGAAAAAAAAAATTGAGAATTTTAAATTACCTAGAAATAATAGACATGATTTTTAGTATTTTAATTAGTTTAAAAATTTCCTTAGGAAAAACTGAAAAAGAACAGCATGTTTTGTCTATTCCAATTTTGCTTTATATTTTTAAATCCATTGATTCAATAAATATATATTTCGCAAACAACTTTGAAAACTATTTTTCAATAAATATATATTTCGCAAACAACTTTGAAAACTATTTTTAAATTATATGGTTAAGATAATATATATTTTGAAAAATGACAGCGTTTTTTTACTCAATAAGGATGAAAAATATTATAAATAAGTTAATTTTACAAAAACTAAATAGTTACCAAATGAAATCTAAATTAACAATTTAAAAAAAAAATAAAAATTAGACCAGTCAAAAAACCAGTTGAGATTTTTTAAATTACCTAAAACTAATAGAGATGATTTAGTATATTTAAGGTATTATAATTTTGAAAATAAATTATTATGTAAAAAATTGAAGTACTACTCAAAATAGCATTTATTTTAAACAATTTTTATCAAAATAGTTTTAATAAAAATAATGTTTTTAAAAAACATTTTTTTCTCTAGTCAATCCAAACACTTTTAACTGAAAATCTAAATGGAGAGGTTTACACTTAACCATAAGACATACCTGCAGAAAGTTTAATATCCAATATTCCCACGAACATGACACTGTCTTCTCCTGTTAAAACCGTCCATCGAAGCATGCAAATATGAAAAGGGTCAAATTAAAATTTCAATTATGACTCTGAAAAAAGATTATAGAGTTTTTCCGTAAAGCCATAAAGGAAAAAGAATACATATTTACTAATATTTTAAGTTTGATTGCTATATTTGCAACTACTCCTAAATTTTACAGTAATTAATTAAATTTAAACCAAACCTAGATTTACCTGGTCTATCTTTCATATATTACAGCCTAAATTTAGGCTTCCAAATATTAATTCTTTCCAATTTTCTTATGCAAATTATGCTGAATTTAAAGTTTTTCAAATACTCTACGTCTCCTTCGAAAAAACTAAAATAAATAATAATAATAATAATAATAATAAGAGAAGGAAGGGCACCTTGAAAATCTGGAGGACAAGGAAGGCGAGCCAAACCAAGAAAAGAAGACCCAATTCCTTCCAATGCACATGCTTCACAATTGAGATCTGAAATTCAATAGTTCGGCCTACAATTAAGGCTATATATATAGAAAACCTTTAAATAAATTAATAATTTAATAAGTTGCAACCACAATTCGCAAGGACTAGATCATTTTTATCTTGTAAAATTAATTATATGTAGAAAAAACACGTGAGATGCACCTTTTTTTTTTTTTTTTCTTTTTATAACTTTAGGCATGTTTTCGATTTATATTTCTTTTTAAATTTACTTTAGGCATATTTTTTAATATAACAAAATAGATAATGAATTTTGATATATTTAGAAAATAGTTACAATAATTATGACATTTAAAATAATTATATTTTATTTTCCTAAATATATTGTCATATGACTTCAGTGTGCCCTTACTCCTGATTGTGCTTTCTCTGTTTCTTGTTGGGGCCCACCAGGAATAGCTTTGTAGTCCCTCTCTCCATCTTGACCTTCAGAGGCTGATAATGGAATAATGACTCTAATTAAAGCCTCCATTTAAAAGCAAATTACATGTAATTAATGGGTAATTGTAAAATCTAGCATACTTTAAAACACCTTATAACATTTGTATTCTATTAGTAATCATAATTAATCAAAATACATTCATAACTGCCAATATAAACATAGCTAACTGATATAAAATATGAAATCATTTACTAAGAGGTTAAAGATTCAAATTTCACACATCATATTGCTATAAGTAAATATCATCGATTAATACATAAAGAAAAAAGGAAAGTTATACTAAAATAACCAATACAATGCTACAATTAGAAGAGAATGTAGTATAATAAACATTAAAATTTTCTTATAATGAATAAAACATTAATCAAACTCACCACTCGCCTCCTAAATCAAAGTCGACCCGATCCGATCCGATCCAATTCAAAACAACTTTAGTAGAAGAGAAAGAATTCAAATTTTAAACAAAGTAAAGAATTAGGGGAGAGATGCATAACCTTCTTGAGAAGGGTTTCCTTCTCCCAAGTTTTAACTCCCCTTAGAAATGCCTTGGTTGATATGACTTTCAAAGAAATGGGAAAAAATTAATAGAATCTGGTGTCAAAGAACAAACCAAATATAGAAAAATAGAGGCAAATTTACAAAATAATACTTCGAATTGTTTCATTTGTTTAAAAAATACTCATATTCTTTTGCAAGTTGCAATATTGTCATTGTATTTCATAAACATTATAAAACTATCTATAGAGTATAAATTTATTAAAATATTGTTGGATCCAACCTTCTAAAAGATTACTATTTCAAAAGTAGTTGTAATGTTTATGAATGATCAGAATAATATCGTGACTTTTGAAAGAATACATGTACTTTTGAAACAAATGATAAACGTTGAAAATACTTTTTGTAATTTTGAAAAAACAAACAAGTAAACAAGTCTTCATTTAGTAACAATTTGACTTTTAGAATTTTGTTTTTAAAAAATTAACCTTATAAACACTTTTTTTTTTTTCTTTTTTTGCTTTGTCGTCCACTTCTCACCAATATTTTGAAACTAAAAGTCCAATTTCAATAAATTATTTTCGTTTTTAAAATTTTGAAATAGGGTCTTAGTTTACCAAATTTGACAAAAAAAAAATTCAAGTGTTTTTTTAAAAATCGTAAAAACTCAGACTTTAAAATTTAAGAAAAACAAGTATAAATTTAAAAAACAGAAAAATAAAAATAAAATCGTTAGTAAGCCGGAAATAAACGAGAGGAGAGTTGCATAATATTTATTACATAAGAAGAGAATAATGAGGAGAATTGTGACCATCCAGTCGGCAAAAATGACATTGAAAATGACTCCAATGCTGATGCCAAGCATGAGCATGGGCTGGACCAGAAGCACCAAATCGTAGTCAATCATTGGCACATCCAACAATGGATGCCTTAGTTTAAGATTATAACAAACAGTCGACACTGCTGCACCCATTATCATACCTATGAATTGTTCAAACATATAAAACACCAAAAATCCTTTTATTTTCTTTATTAATTAACTACCTTTAATACATTTTTAAATAAATTAATTATGGACTAAAATTGTAAAAGTTAATTTTAATTATTTATTTATTTATTTATATTAACATGAATATAGATGAATTAATGAAGATTGGTATCAATGTAGAGGAGTTTCTTACATTTGGACATGGCGGTGGAGGATTTGGCATCAAATCCAAGAATGAGATTAAGCATTGGAAGGAAAATGCCGCCTCCACCAATACCACCGATGCTCCCGAAAGCCCCTCCAATGAATCCTACTATTGTGCCAAAAACAATGGGCCACCCAACCTTCATCTCCTGTTAAGGTCAATTTCAATGTTAACCTTTCAATCTCTTTCTATTTCAAGAAACAAAATACAGAGTGTAATGGTTAAAAACACGAGCTATGCGATTCTATTGATACGTCAATTCTAATGGATCTGAATTGAAAATGCAATTAGATTGTTTTTTATTGCATTTATTTAGAATTAGGAATCTATCACATTTTATTATTATTATATCGTTACCGTTCTGCTTGACCCTAACATTTGTTACTGTTACCATTGGAATCCAGCAATAATGGTTATGATAACGATAAAAATAAAGGTAACACTAAATGTGGCAAATTCATAATTTTCATATTGTTATAGAAACAATATCTGTAATGATAACGGTAAAGGTAATAGATCTTACGTAATATTCAACCACAATCAGATTAAACACATTTCATTTCTCAATCAAATTACACGTTTTGATTACAGATTTGGAGGCAAAGCCCATAGCTCGTTATGATTGCAGAACACAAGTAAACAACAACAAATGCAATCAATTGGGACCATTTTTAAGATTACCGTTAATGGATTACATTTAATCTGAGGTAAACGTAGCCTCAATTGTATGTAGTTTTAAAAACTACACCCAATTATTACCCTAACTAAAGTGTGTTACAAAAAATTATTGTTGTTTTTAAAAAGACGAAATAAATTTTTATAAATCCCTATCTTTTGAAACCACACGAAAAACAAAATATTCTTTAAAATGTCTAAAGCGATGCTTCAAAATTCACAAATGGCAACTAGTAATGTAAGTTTGAGATCTATTTGTGCACTTTTTTTGTTTTATTTTTCTTTTTTAATTCATTGTAACTATATCTTTTCTGACATCACCGAGATTACATTAATCATTTAAAGGTAAAATAAAAAATGGGTAAAAAAAACAAAAGTTCAAAAACTCGAGAGACCAAATTTAGACAAAAAGACTAATTTTATAATTTAACTATAATTAATACTTAAATTTAAATTTTAAATTTCTTCGAAAATAAATAAATGGCAATATAATATATTTTTCAAAAGAATTTAAATATTATATTATTCAACTAGCTTAAAAATAAAAATAAAATAATCAAAAGTAAAACAAAGACAAGAAATTAAAGAGAAAAGAAAATTGAAAAATGAAAAATAAAACAAAAAAGAGCACAAGTAGAGTTTGAACTCATGCTACCTTAAATATAATATAAAGTGGGTAAGACTTTTTTTTTCCCCCTAATATTTTATTCATCTACTCGGGATCTTACTTAGTCTTTTCAGATCTAATTATTATTATAAATTATAATAATTTTTTTTTTTTAACATTAATAAAAATAATAATAGATCTGGAGAATCGAGTTCACTTACAGGCCAGACATGTTCATAACCGGAGCCGTCCGATTGCCAAAGAAAAGTCTTCGCGATTTTGAGAAGACTTTTTAAATCTCGCCGCTGATCGGAAAGACTTCGCCGTGTTCCTTCCGGCACTGAAACCTCCGGCATCTTCAGGCCTCTGTCTGCAGAAACTGCCACCAGAAGAAACAACAGAGAGTTCACCGTCGCGATTAACAGCGACCGTTTGCTCTTCCAGTTACCTTCCCCGTACTGCGCCATCAATACTCGCGTAAGATTCACGCGCCGCAATCTCTGTTCGCTAATCCTATCTATCTCTGCTTCGCACCCAGCAAATTCGACTTTTATAGGCTTTTTCAATATTCCAATTCTTTCTTTTTAATCAGTTCTTTTTATTGGGACACGCGGAGACAAGTTAAAATACTTTTTATTTTTCCTTTTTCTTTTTGCCATCTTTGTAGCGCGTGTTAATTATTGCAAATCTGAGTCTATTTTTTAAAAATATAATATGTAATGTATTATTGCAAATTTGATTCTATTGGTAGACTTCTATGGTGGAGAACTTCTATTGCTTTAGTAATAACAGTAAAATTTTATTAAATTTTTATAAATAATTTAATTTATTTTGCTATATTTGAAAACAACTTTATTTTATTAAATTTATAAATAATTTAATTTATTTTGCTATATTTGAAACAACTTATAAAGTTACTTGATTACCTAATTTGATATATTGATTTGGTGAATTTATATAATTATGATATATTAGTTAATAAAATAATCAAAATTAATTTGAAAAAACAAACATAACATTTTGTGATTAAAATTTAGTTAATTAATCAATGATAAAATAATTATAATTATTACAAAATAATCTCACAAAATATTAACCATAATGATAATTAATTAGTTACATATATAATTTATTAATAAAATTGATAGTGTTAATGCACAAGTTATTTACAACTTATTGGAAAAATAAATAAATAAATAGTTAATTGATTGAATGATTTATTATAAATTTTAATTATAAATTTAATATTCATATTTTAATCAATTTTAATAATATATAAAATAAAATAATAAACTCATATATTAAAATAGGAGAGAGGGTGAGCATCAAGAAAACTCACATCTTTAGATGAGTATCCTTCATGGGTATAAAGAAGTGCGCTACCACATTTTATATAATATCGCATTAGGGATAACCATGTCTATTATAGCCTTAACACGATGACTATGTCTACGCAGTCTTAATTTTTTCCACTCCACTGTAATACTTATGGCAAAAGCACAACAAGGTGTGAGAAAAATGAAAATCATGATAGAAATAACTATCACGTTAAGACTATGATAGACATAATCATCCCTAACGCAATAATGTACGATGTAAGTTGAATGTTAGATTTAACTTATTTTGAGGAGGTTTGAGAGCTGAGAATGGATGCACAGTACAAAAATTTCTTAATTTTAGCATCTCAAGTACAAAAATTGCAAAGCTAAATCCAAATAATCATAAGAATTTGGAAAAAAATTACTCAACCAAATTCCCTTTTCCAAAAGGCCATACCTTATGCATCATATTTACAAAGATTCTCAAATCCCATGTATTCGTGTCGTTGAATTTGTCCAATCATCTTCGAGATTCCAACTCCACCTATCAAACCAAACCAGAATCCATCTCAGATTTCTTTGATTTATCATGGAGAGTAAAATGGCATAAAGCAGTTTGGTTGTTTATGATTTTCACCTAGAGAGATTGCACTGACGAATATTGTAAAGGACAAAATGAAGATAATTAAGGATGCTCTTCCAATCAAGTTAATCAGTCTTCTGATTACGTGCTGTCCAACAAATGCAGCTACGGCGGCCACGAGGGTGAAGTAAAGAGCTGCAATGTTACAACCTTGGTCAATAACTCGATGGATTGAAAACTGAGGAATGAAAAATGGAACTTTCTTGGATTGATTATAACGTGTGGTTCATATAAGAGATCTCGAAAGTTTTAAGGAATATTGTTGACTTTAGGTAAATAGTACTCTTGTTTTGCTTTTAGTTTCATCCAAAAACCTTTCTACTCGATAATTGTCTTTACTTATATACTATAAATCTCTTTCACCTTTCCTAACCAATATGAAATTTTGTTTCTATACTCTTAACGGAAAGATAGTTACAAGATGAGATGCACTTGATGACGGAATTGATCTACCATAAGGAATGGGAAAACGGTCTAGAAGATAGTATTGTATAACAGACATTGATGAGGAGAATGTCATCCCAAAGGTTGCTGAAGCACTCGATACCTGCAAAAAGCAAAGTTAAAAGGAAAGTTAACTTTGATGGGATTTCTAATGTACCCATGGGGAACCTGTAACAGATGTCTCGGATTTTGGATCGCAAAGAAGTAGGAAGGATCCTAATTCAATAATGTTATCCCATCCTAAAACACAATGAAAAAGAGAAACCGAATAATGTAAGTTAAATTAAAAATTGTCTCTAGACTTTAAAAAGTTCAATTAAAAATTTAATATAAGGTCTTGAACTTTCAATTTTGTATCTAATATGTTAGCTTTAAAATGTGACTAATAATAAGTCCAAAAATGTTTGATTTTGTATCTATTAGTTTTCAAACTTTCAATTGTGTGTCTAATAGGTCATTAACTTATTTGAAGATGACCATTTTCAAAATTAAAATTTACTAAGCTATTTGGATACAAAATTGATAGTTTGATGATCCATTTGACATGTAATTGAATTTAACTTAAAAGAAGTTGAATATGCCAATGACTTACTACACACAAAATTAAAAGTTCAAAGATTTATTTGACATTTTTAAAATTCAATAACATATTAGACACAAAGTTGAAAGTTTAGAAAGATTTATAAAGCATCTAAAAAGAGTACCGCCTACTACCTATTAGACACGTACGTTAAAGTCTATAGACCAAATTTATAATTTAACTAATAATTAGTCAAGTCAAAGGAGGAGGAAAAAAAAAAAAAAAAAAAAAATTGAGGTCACGGTCTAAACAGTGGAGGTTCCATAATTTCATTTCATAGAAGAAAATTTGAAAGGTGATTGATGTCTATGTGAAATATATTTTCTGAATATATAATATTAAAATCAAAGGACGCTGATTACCACACTATACAACAAACCATTATTATGTCACTTATGTTCTAAATTAATTTTGTTAGAATACTTGACTTTTTCTTTAAAAAAAAAAAATAATAATAATAAATAAATAGATAAGAATCTAAGTTAATTATTTTAAATGCAAAAAGAAAAAGGTTTTTGTGTGTGTGTGTGTGTATAATAGGAAAACATCAATAAAGGCATTGTTTTTAGAAAGAAAAACATTATTAAATCCTCCACCGATAATTGATGGCAGAGCCAGAAGGCATGTGCCTCCCTGGTCCTTTTGATTATAAGGTCATAAATTAGCCCACGTAGAAAATAAAGCATAAGCAAGATTTTAATGGCGCGTGCCGATGTTAAAGGTATTTATTACCTGAGGGGGAATGCCCAGCTCCAGAAACAGAGGACCCATAATAAATCCTCCACCAAGTCCAAGCAGCCCACCGACAACTCCAGCCACTATGCCCAAGAAGCAATATAGAACAAGCTGGTAAACTCGAAAATCTGTCTTCTGATTTCCCAGAGATGCAATTTTTCTCCTTCCTTTATACAAGCTAACTGCTTCATAACCAGATACACCAAAAGCAATTGGCATCTGTAAAGCAATTTTGGGTAAACAAGAAATCATCAACCAGAAAAAGCACAAGAGAATTTGGAAAAGGGATCAGCGAACTTACCTGCAGGAAGTTCAGAAACCAATATTCCCATGAACAAGTGGGTGAATGCTTCTGTTTTCAACAAGAGAGGATTGATTTTCAGCTTATTGAAGTTGCAAAATAAAAGAGTTGATGTTCAACATTGAGAATGGAAAATGGAAGGAAGAGCCACAAACCTTTGTAATCTGTATTGCAAGGAATGCAACCCAAACTAATACAAGAAGTCCCATTTCTTTCCAATATACATTCTTGAGAATTGGAACCTGCCATTTCAATCACAGTTCAGCATTCTCATTTCTGGTAATCTTCTATCTTTAGTGTGTGTGTATATATATATATAAGAAACAATTTCGTTGGTAGGAAGTAACAAAAATGGGGATTTCAAGAGTTGCATAAAATCTCTCCAATTGGATAAGAGGGTATTAAAACTATAGTAATGAAAGAGGGGCGAAGATTTACATCACGGTACAACCAAAACATCTATAGCATTACAAAAATCAAACAAAAGATAGTTCCTCATCTTAAAAGAATCTATTATAATCATGATTCAGCACTCATGTCTGGTACAATTTATGACTATGAATGAACTTACCTCTCGATCACCGTGGTCCGTTTCGGGCCTATGGTTTGGACCACTGGGAAGAGGAGCATATGCAGTATCGGCTTGAATATCTAATTTTACAAAAGGTGGATTACGAAATAAGAACAAGGATTAGCACCATTGATACGATAAACAATAAATTGGCTCACCGTTTGATTCAGCACGCCTAGCAGCCTCCTAAAGTTGAAAAGAAGTGGCATCCAATTGTTAGAAAAACAATGTTCATATCAAAAGGTTTTACAGGAACAAACATTTTATTTTAACCATAATATTGAAACTAGTGCAGCAGAAACTTGAAGTTTCGAGTTTAAGTGATAACCGTTTTCATTATGGTTTCCTTCTTCCAAGTTTCAACGCCCTTCAAAAACGATTTTGTCGACGTAGCTGCAAAACACAAATATCAGCCAGAGGATAAACAGAGCGAAAACCCTTCAATATGAGGTTAAACAAGATGCATTTCTAAATTACCTAAGAAGAGAACGATGAGGAGGACAGTAACCATCCAATCAGCAAATACGATATTAAAAACTACCCCAATGCTGATGCCCAACATGAGCATAGGCATGATAAGAAGCACCAAATCATAGTCAATGATAGGAAGATCAAGTGTTGGATGCCTTAGCTTAAGATTATAGTAGACTGTTGATGCTGCTGCTCCCATTATCATACCTTTAGGAAACAAAAGAAACAAGGAGAACTATGCAAGTTAGACATATTAAGAGCAAATCCTGAGCAGAAGGGAGTTGCTTTGATATTACAAAGATCATTCCCCATACATTTGGATATAGCTGTTGATGACTTTGGATCAAACCCAATGATTAGGCTAAGCATAGGAACATAAATTCCCCCACCACCAACACCTCCCACACTCCCAAATGCAGCACCCAAAAATCCAATAACAGAACCGACTACAATCTGCCACCCAAATTCCATTTCCTGCAAAGAAGATTAAAATATACTACAGTCCATAATCTTTTCTCATGCTATTATTTATAATTTAGATCTTACCTGAGAACTCCATTGAAAATTTGAGGTTAAAGTTAAGTGAAGATCTAACGTAAGTCATATTTAAAAGAGGAAACTATTGATGGAAATATAAAATCAAGTATAATGAGATATAATGACTATTGTTATAAAGTCTGCTTTGTTATTTCGATTAATTGGCAGTAAGTTGATAACTCAACAGTTCGTTTATCATGGAAGCATGGTGTCTTGCCTTCTGTAAGGATATGACATTGAATAAACTATAAAGTCATACCGCTAAAGCTCAAAAACTTTTCCAACATTGAATATAAATCTTTCTAAAAGGTCTTATTTAAAAGTCCAAAGAATAATCTTCATGAAAGCACCGAAGAATTCACGAATCAAAAGAATTTAATATGCATAATTCCATTTTCACATCAAAAACCATAAACAATCCAAAAAATGTGCTATTTGGTTAGATCTGAATCAAGACAATGCCTAGGATGAGAGTTTCAAAATCTTTTCCACAGAAAAAGGTTCCAAAAGGACAAAAACTTAATGTCATATTTGCTCAAAATCAAGATTTATTCTAACCTAACAGCTCAAAATTAACTTCAAACATCTAAACTATGTTTTCTTCCAAGCTCCGTTTTGAGAACCATTAGAGAATATGCAAGTACGAGATCCTCAAAGAGATGAACAGAACAGAACAAAACAAAACAAATTTGATTGCATTAGGATTTTTGTTTTCATCTACATAAATAGATGTATAAAAGTTCTTGTGGTGACTTACAGGCCACACATGATGATACCCAATTTTGTCCGATTGCCACAAGAAATTCAAAGCTCCTTTGAGCAGATTGAAATCTTCCGAACTTCCTTCGAGCTTCACTTTTCTCTCGCCGGAAACCAGAACGAACGCTATGGCAAAGTTGAACATCGTCAATGCCATTGACCGAAAACCCGCGCAAATTCCTCCAAATCCACCCGCCATTGAAACTCTGAAACCTTCCAAATCCAACTTCCTATAAACAAAACTTGTATTTCTACGAGGAACGAGGGCAACGACTTGTATTTCTAAAAATTCAAATCAACGATAATGAAGTTTGAGGAAAGATAATGGGTGGTTGAATGTTTGGACTTTTCCTCAACCCCATAGGATAGCTGCAGAACAATTAATGCTCAAATGATTTCTCACTATCCATTTGAATTCGATGAACGTTCCACTCGTTCATCTAACAGAAAAACTACTGTTTTATATGAACGGCACAAAATCAAATAAACCTAAAACATCAGTTTTGTTTCAAATTCGAAATGAAAATAAATATAGGCATCAGCACGACAAAGATTTGATCCATCCGTGTGCGCAAGTGGTTAAATTATTTGCATTAAATTCTTCATACACACGCCTCTGCGAATATACTTTTTTTTTTTTTCTTTTAAATAAGAAAATATATACTTTTTCTTTTCTTTCTCTCTCTTTTTTGTGCATGTGCCACTACTTATTTCTCAATGGAATTATGGTATTAAATATCTAACATTTTTATAAAAAGTTTTACAGTTTCACGACAACAACATCACTATAAAAATTAAATTGATATTTTCGCTATATCATCAATTTACCGTTTCATAATGAAATTTAATATATTCTTAATGAGATTTCATGCATTAATAGATTAATCATAATAGACTTGAATCACAAATGTATTTAGATTGTTTTTTTTTTTTTTATTGTGTTAGTTTCAAATGATAAAACTATCACATTTTGCTGTTTACGGTAATAATAAAGATAAATGTAGCAATAAATGTGACATATTCATAATTTTCATCATGTTATAGTATTAATAACTGCAACGACATTGATAACAGTGAGAAAATTTCTACTACTATAGACCTCCATTCATTGCTAGCCACAAAAATATTTTAAGAATCATGTGGGGTCTACAAAATAATTAAATACTAGATAACGTGTCAAATAATGTGGGGTCCACAAAATAATTCATTAAATGACGTGTCAAATAATGAATGAAGGTAATATGCACTATGGTAATACTAGTTTTTTTTTTTTTCGCTAACAATAAAGGTAGTGGATCCTGTATAATTTTTTACTACAAAAAGATTGAGCACTATCTATTCCTCAATCAAATTATTTGTTTTGTTTAACTGATTAAAACTGTTGATGAATTAGATTTAACTTAACATAAACGTGGCTTAAATTGTTTAAACACGCATCTCTATGAATATACTCTCTTTTTATTTATCAAATAAGAAAAGAATATACTTTTTTTTTTGTCTCTCTCTTTTTTAGTGCATGTGCAACTACTTATTTCTTCTTTCTTGAATTCTAAAGATTTCCATTAAATCTCACATTTTTATCTATATTTTTAGATTTGCATGAGTTCAATATTAATGTAAAAATTAAATTAATATTTTTAAAAACCATACTATGTTTGTTCATTAATTAAAAGGCTATTTTCAAATATAGGAAAATGAACTAAAATATTTTCAAATATAGCAAAATTTTATTGTCTATCGTGATCTAGGTCTATTACAGATATTGTGATATTTTGCTATTATTTATAAATATTTTCAACTATTTTTGTCATTTAAAATAATTTTCCTTCCTTAGTTATTAAAATATATATTTTTTAATTTTTCATCCATATATTTTGTTGAAATATTTTCGTCGACATTTATATAAAGAAGTGTTCAATAGTATTCATGAATTAATCAAGTTTTTCTTAGTACAATGAGGATAAAAAAAATTCGAACAAACTACCTTTTTTTCATCGCTAGTAAATTCATATATCAATTGAAGCATACTCATTTTGGCCACATGAATTAATCGAGTTAAATTGGTGTAAAGCTTTTTTCTTTGTTGTAAGTAGTGATTTTCATTTTTTGTTAGAAATTAATAGGTGAATTAATTAAAAATTTTACAGTTTAATTTGATGGCAAATTTATCAAAGTTAACATAATTCAAATGACATACAATATGTGTTAATGACTGGGAAGCTTGTGGTTTAAATATTGCTAAAAATTTAATAAGGGTAAAAAACCGAATATTTATTTATTTATTTATTGTTTTTATTGAGAAATTATTTTAAATAACAGAATTGCTAAAATTATTTACAAATATAGTAAAATGTTGTAATCTAACCTGTGAAGATAATGATATTTTCTTATATTTATAAATATTTTGATTTATTTTGTTATTTTTTAAAACAACGCTTTCTTTGTGGAGATCAACTTTTTATTTTCTCATAAATGAAAAAAGAAAAAAAAAAGTGAATTTTCATTATTTATCTCCCTTTTGTTTACAATCTCTGTCTTCCTTTATTTTTGCTTTAAGACTGGCAGGGGCCAGCCTTGGACTAGGAATAAGGGGATATAATTACATTTCTGGTGGACGCAATGAATGACAAAAACGAATTTCTATTTAATTGAAGCACTCATTCCCTCTTCTCATTTTTTCGTGCAAAAAGGCAAATAAGAGTATGGTGTGATTCTAACAATTCTTGTTTTAGTTAATTTTAATCGGCGTGGTGTCAAGATTACCATTTATAATAAAAGAAAATAAATAAGATCACAATTTTAGAGATTAGAGTATATTTGACATGGAAAAAAATGTTCAATTTATTAGGACATTAGGGTAATCACACAATATTACATTTTTCGTCCAACATCAAAGTAAGCAAGTACAATTGATTTATGATTACAATTCTAAGCCAAAAGACTTCGGATAAGTAAACAACTTCAATCAGAATCCAAATGTAGTCAATTATGACTATGCCTTTGCATTTTCAAATGGATTGCATTTTAGAACAAACGTATAATTAAACACAACTTTAGTTTATTTTAATCATTTTACTTTCAAAATTTTTATTTTAGTCTCTACATATTTAAGAAGCGTCGTATTAAAATTTTAATGGAAAAACATGAAGTAAAAATGGTAATGAAGAGTTCAAAATGATCACTACGTAGATGTTTTGAAATTATATGGACCAAAATGAATAAGAAAAATATAAAAATTACATAGACTAAAGAAAACATTTTGAGATTGCATAAACGAAAATGAACTAAAGAAACTTAAAAATAAAGATAAAAGATCTTCTTAGTTAAATTATAAGTTTAGTCTCTTGAACTTTAAGTTAGTATCTATTTGAGCTATGAACTTTTTAACTTTTAAGATTTATAGATTTATTAAATACAAAATACAAAATTTAATATTTATTAAGTATTACATCGAAAATTATATCTAATTAATGAATTAATTTTTTAAAATATTTTTAAAAACATAGTTATGAAATAAACACCAACATTAACAAGTGTAGATCTCACCAAAGTCTCTCATTCATGAACTGATAATTATTTGTATTGTTGGGTGCACCACCCCGACGGCAAAGCTTGGTCAAGCCAGCAAATCATTTAATCTCTATTTTACTTTTTGATTTTTAAACCCTTTTCTTTTTTACTATCTATAATTAGAATTAAATATTATTTTTGTTGATGTACTTTTAACTATTTATTTTGGTGGAGATTATTAGGTGAGTATACTAATCTCTATATGGAATGACGAGGAGAATTACAAGAGAATTAGTCTATTATAATTAATATTTAGTTTAAGTATCAACTTTTATTTTGTAGCAAATTAGTCTTTATAGTTTATAAATAAATATGACTTCTAAACAGTTTATCAATCCATACACATAAAAAATTTCATTAAATTATTTTAATATATATATATTTTTTTATAAAGACTAAATCATTACAAATTGTAAGGTAGAAGGACTCAATTGCTACTCGCTAAAATTTGTTAACTAAATAATTAGTTGTGGACATTAAAAGTAGCCATTTTATTCCTATTTATAAAATCTTAACATAATTTTATACCCGATTAAAATCTTTTACATCCTTTAATTAAGATTTTTTAAAAAATAATATTATTTTAATAAATAACTACAAAAATAGGGTGGAAAGAAAATAGATGATAAAAATTCACAAGTTTTTAGTACTATCTTGTGTGGAAAGAACAAAAAAAAAGCCTCTTTACTCCCACTCTCTCCCCTTTTACAAGCTTTAAGAAGTGCTTCTATATATATAAACTCTCACCACTTCTTAATTCTCCAATGTTGGACAAATGGAAAAGTGAAACTCTCCATGCGTCTTTAGACTTTGGGCCTAAAGTGATGTGGGTCATTTCTAACATTATGTGTTGCATTGCCTTGCTTGCCATGTTGTAGATAATATGATATTTGAAACGATCCGAAAATATAAAGACTATTATTGTAAGGTCTGCTTTGTTATTTGGATTAATTGGCAGTAAGTTAACAACTCAAAAGTTTGTTTATAATGGAAGCATAAGTGTCTTAGCTTTTGTAAGAATGTGACATTGAATAAACTAATTAAGGACGGCTAAAGCTCAAAACCTTTTCCGACATTGAATATAAATCTTTCTAAAAGGTATTGTCTAAAATCTAAAAGAATAATCTTTATGAAAGCACCGACGAATTCAAGAATCAAAAGAATTTAATATGCAAAACTCCATTTTCACATTGAAACTATAAACACACAAACTAAATTAGATGATTTTGTTAATCCTTTAATTTATTATTATTATTATTAAACAATTAATTTTAAATAACTACTATAAAATTTATTAAAAAAATACACGAACCAAAATTAAACTTTTAAAAATATATAAATTAAAATCAAATAAATTTTAATTTCCTACTTCAAGGATAGAGGTTGGATTTTGATGGCATATTCAAAGGGAAAAAAGAAATAATAAAACAATTAAAGTCACTACTATGTCCAAAAACTAGTGGAAGGATTTGTCAGTAACAAAGAATAAAATATAATATTTTTGCTCCAAAAACTTTTCAGAGAGTAATCATTTAACCTTCCAACAATAATTCGCAATAATTTGGTTCTTCATGTTTGGAACAATTCAGGACTTAAGCTTTAATAAACAATATTCTAATTTGTGTACTTTGTAAGTCGTAATGATTTAGTTTGTGTGGTAGAAAAGATAGTATTTAGACTTAATGAAATTTCGTATATCGATAAATTGAGAGATTAATTTGATACGTAATCAAAATTGACATTTATATTTGATGGTTTTTTTTTATTATTATTATTTTACTATAAAAGCTAAATTCCTATAAATTTTAAAATATAGTGACTAATTATTATTTATTATAATTTAGATACTAAATTATTACAAATTTAAAAATACATAAACTAATTATTACTAATAAATTCTTTGAAAAACAACAACAACAAATTAATTTTAAAATAATATAATGTTCAACTGTCATTTTGGTCTCATATTTTAAAGTTTATTCAATTTTTTTATTTTTATTTCCAAATTTTCGATGAATCTTAAATTTGATTCTTCAAAATAAATTTTTATCGAAGTTGGTTAAATAATAATGATAATTTTTTTAAAAGAAAGAGAGTGAATATGCTTTCATAATTTATAGTAAAAGTACTGTAGATAACAATTTTTTCTGAAAAAAAAAATCAACAATAAACTATCATTGGAAACTAAATTTAAAATTTATGGAAAGTACTAAGACTAAAGTTGGACAATTAAAATTACATGAACTAAAATTGAACAAACTTTTAAGTGTAGAGACTAAAATAGTATTTTAATCATGATTTTCTTAACCATGCCTAATAAAAACAAATAAATTAATATATAGCAAAATGAGTTAACTTATTTGTAAATATAATAAAATGTTAATGTCTATCATTGATAGACACTATAGGCATCTATCAGTATTTATAATGATAATAGATGATAGGAGTCTATTAATATTTATCCCTAATAGACAGTGACATTTTACTATATTTATAAAT
This sequence comes from Citrullus colocynthis, assembly GCA_031780015.1. NCBI lineage: Eukaryota > Viridiplantae > Streptophyta > Magnoliopsida > Cucurbitales > Cucurbitaceae > Citrullus > Citrullus colocynthis. The sequence continues at coordinate 1,959,881 of QLSR01000314.1, forward strand.
ATTTCAACAGTTTGGTCATTTAAAACAATTACCATAAATATATACGTATATATTAGGCAAAAGAAACACAAGTTTTCATTTATGCAATTTTTCGGCTTTTTTAATATTAATATTTTTTTAAAAAAATTCTTTTAATGCAACTGTTACTCAACTCTTTTTTTTTTTTTTTCTTGTATTAATTCGGTACAACATCCTTAAAATAAGTTTTGAACTCATTATATTTTTAATATTATAAAGAAAAATTATCTTAAATGACAAAATTACTAAAAATATTTTCACCTAATAGCAAAATACACAATTTATCTGTGATAGACCGCGACATACTACTATCTCTGTCTATCGTGACATCTTATCGTAAACAGACAGTAAAATTTTGCTATATTTGTAAATATTTTGATTTTTTTGTTATATTTGAAAGGAGCCATGTTGTAAATAGAAATACTAAAATTATAAATATTTCACTAACTAAAAATGGGACTTCTAATTTATCAAACTTTGTTTTAACGGTAACTTATGAAAAATAATGAGTTTAAAATACTTTTTTCTTCTTTCTATACTTATGTTTCTTTTATTTTCATATTTAAATTTCAACATGTTATATGTTATTCAATGTCGGCCTCCATATTACATTTTTACCATTTAATATCTTTAAATTATTTTTTTGTTTGTCAACTAACCGTCCAAGAAGTTTCGGAGACCATTTAGAACCATTTCTCAAACTTCAAGGACTAAAGTGTTCGTTTTAAATTTCATGGACCAAATAGACATCAACCTCAAAGTTCATGGACTAAAAGTGCACTTTGCCCATATAAAAAATATCATTATTTTCTAAACTGTCTTGCCACATCAGCCATGCAGTCACTTATTGTGTTTAAATTTAATGAGTTTATAAATAGAGAAGGACCTTTCAAACCTATTTTTGAAAATTCAATGACTAAAATGACCAATTAAAACATAAGAGACTAAAAAATGGCTAATTAAAATATTAGGAACCAAATACGCAAATTCTTGAAAGGATAGGGATTCAAAGAGTACTTTTCTTTCTAATTTAAGTTTTAAAAAAATGTTAATTTTTGGAAAAAAAAAAAAAACTAACTTTATAGAGTTTTGCAATGTTTACCATTAAGTTTTTGTTTAAAAAAAAATGTTAAAAAATTATGATATTGTTGATGCCAAAATTTGGATAAACTAAATATATATCTGATCTTCTAGGCAATTATCGTGAATTTGTAGTTCAAGGAAAAACATTACCTACCTACAAGGCAAGAAAGATCTACACATCAGTGTGGTGCTTGTTATGCATACGCTTCGATGCTTAAGAAGGGTTGTTTCGGAGATTGGAATGTAATCAAGATTCTTGGGAATCAGAGGAGTGTCAGAATGCGTGAAGTATCAAGGGCGGAACAGAAATAAGATCGTGAAACGTGAAAACGGTGTAAAAGAGAGTTTGGTTAAAAGCAATCGAAACAGAATGAGTTTAATATTACAAATTGGGCCCAAAATGCTCAATACAAAAATGGATTTTGAATTACATTATAATCCAAACTCATTCCATTACGGACTCCCAAATAGTCCCCAAGTTATCTTTTCAGCTAAACCCTTTCTTTGGGCTAAACCCCCGACCCCCAGAACGAAACCCATTCAGAGGTGTCTTCTGGTGCTATGTTGCTTTGGGCTTTTTTGTTTGGCCTGTAGTATCATTGTTGTTTTGGTTCTTTTGCACTTTTGCCTTTAGGTCTAAAATTGCTCATAACAACTAATAAAGTGTAAAGTATGTGTATGCTACAATTATTTAATTAGACTTTAGAGAAAAATGATACTAGAGATGTATGACATTTGAACATAAGTTTTCCATTGAAATTAGCGAGTTTAAGGAGGAGATTTTTACCTTATTCGATGTCAAAATTAGTGAGAAATTGATGAAATTAAAACATAGATAGAACTGCAATATTTAACTAAGTTAAAATTGAATTTTCCCTAGTTTCTTAGGTTTGTAAAATAATCTTGTTATTATTTAATTTAGGCTAAATTATGCAAAATATCCATAAATTTTGTACTTTATGTCAAAAATACTTTTAAACTTTTAAAACTTTCAAAAATACCTTTAAACTTTTAAAAAGTTCAAAAATACCCTTATCGCTAGTTTTAGATTAAATCCATTAGTATTTTGTTTTAAAACATAGTTTTTTTTTTTGTATTAAAACACCCTTGAACTTTCAAAATCAAAATCTCCCACTAAAACTTACTAAAATGATAATTAACCAAAAATAAAAATAATATAATTTGCTATTAATACACACTCAACTACTAACGTACAACCATGTTAAAACATTTAGGTCCCAAGACCCCTTTGGACATGCTTCTATTATTCTCTTTCTTTTTGTTATAATCTATATACCTTAATTGAAAGAGACATTTTTTAATGAGATAAACAAATGTGAAATGGTTAACAAGAAAAAGAGTAAGAAGAGAGGAGAATAGAGAAATTAGAGAAGTGTTAGGTCATACATTGAATTGAAGTAAGAGAGAGAGGAGATGGGAGTGAAGATGAACGATAAGAGCTTCTTTTTTTCTTTCTTTCTTTTTTTTTTTTTAAATATAAGTAATGGTATTAATGCAACTTTAAAATTTTCGAAATATTTTTGTAATGAAGTATCGACGGTTTGTATTTATATATTAACAGTAAATATATTTTTTTAAACTTTTTTGACAGTATATGAATATTTTTTAAACTTTTAGAAGTTGAATGGTATTTTGAAACAAAACACTAACAATTTCTATCCAAAACGAATGAAAATGATGTTTTTGAACTCTTTTTTAATGTTTAAGGATACTTTTGGCATAAAAGAAAAAATTCTAAGATATTTTTTTATAATTTAGCTTTAGTTTTGTCAATGCGGTTAGTTCATCACTTAAACGAAGACTTGACTAAAAAAATAATGATAATTATACCTCACAAGCTTCATAATATCGTAATACTTCGTAACATTGTAGGACCAAAATGTTTTCCACTTCTAACAATAGAGTACAGAATCATTCCAATATTACATAAGTAGACTCCTTTATTAAATTTAACAAATTATTATTATAAAATTTTGAATGTAATAGAATATGGATTAAATTTTGAAGTCTAGAGTTAATATGTCACTAGAGTTAAAAAGAGTTAAAAAGTATTAAATCAGGAGTATCTTACACAATTTTTTTGTAATATAAATGAGTGTGATTTTCTTATAATTATCTTTGTACGTTTAACTATTGGCATTTATTTTGGGTAGGACAAAAACATACCAACAAAACAACTTGATAATTCATTTCACATTATATCGAACACTAGAGTAGAGGAGAAATGGAATTGGCCTTCTTTTTAACTTTTCCTTCCCTTCTACAATATTATCCAAATAATCTTATTTGTTTAGAGTACCAAATTGTAATGATCAAAGTAATTAAATTCTGAAATTTAATTTAATCTTTTAATTAAATATATTAAATCTTTTGAAGAGTTGTATAACAGATATTTTTGGAATTTGTCAGTTAAATGTTTGATTCTTATTTAATTTTACAAATTTTGAAAATAAACTTATGATGCGTTAATGATAATGTATAAATTCTAGAAATTTTATGAATCTCTCCTTGGGCCACTAACGCATTACTTTTCCAACATGCCATACAAAATTTAAAGATCAATTTCCTCATTGCTTTTTCCTCTTATCTAAGAAAGTCATTAGAAAAAAAAAAAACCAAATAAATTTACGAAAAGAAGAGAGAGAGACTTACTCCCTTTTTTAGAATGAAGTTTTTGACCATTTATTGACATCAAATTCGAATGAAATTAAAAAAAAAAAAAAAAAAAAAATTGTGCACATAGAATACACTTTTTCTTGCTCTCTTACTTTCAGCTCCTTTTCTCTCACATCTCTCACGGTCTCGCTCTCTAACATTAAGGACAAATTCATAACATCACATAGTTATGATGTTAGCAAAACACCCAATTATCATTGTTTTGAAAGGTGGGGCGGACCAGTTGTGCAATTTTCTCGTAAAATTAATTATTGATCAAGGAAAGCTTAGAAGAAAATTTTTCAGACGGCTAAACCAAAAAAGAAAGGAAAGGCGATGGGAACCCTTTATAAAATATTTAAATTTGCTATAGAAACCCCAACCAAATGGGGCAAAGTTGCAATAAAAGCTTTCTTCTTCTGATGATGTGAAAACTAAGAGAGCTAAAAAGAGGACAGGACAGGACTTGGTGCTACCTCATTTCAAAATCTGTTTGTTTGGATACAACTATAGGCAAAGTTCTGCACATAAATTAGCCCAATGTTAAAAAGCTTTCAAGCTTACAGGACGGGGTCAGAGATGATCTCATTCAACTACGCCACATTGCTTGCTCATCACATGGAAAAATTATGCCTCCCATCCATCCACCTTTTCTCCAATTTCATTCCTTCTTGCTTCCTTTATCGTCTTCACCACCATCTTCGGATGAAATCCCCATCTTCGACTCGTCAAATTCTAACAACTGTACAAAAGTATAACAAAAGAACCCAATTCAATATTGATTTTGCCAGAACCAGCCCATGAATTTCCTTTAAGCTAAATTTTTGGTCGGGTGGGGTGTTGCCGTGTTGGGACAGGATGGATGATGTTCGAAGTATACGAAAAAATCGAAGATTAAATTTGAGAGCAAGCAAAAAAAGGGAACAAACCGGTTTCACATCCCCATTCCATATGACATGAGCAGCCAAAAATCCAATAACAGCAGGCACAATGTAGAGAAGTGCAGGCTGAAAATAAGCAAGCAAACAAAGATAAGGCCACATATTTTAACTAAAGAGCTAGAGTCCAGACATAAAAGTCATCAACTCCCTGATACATACAATAGTTGAGCAAATGGCAAAATCATTAATTTATTTAATAAAAACAACTACAAAATTAAGGAGGTCATATTAATCAAAGGTATGTTAGCCAGAAAAAGTGCAACGAGAATGTGAATGTCACCTGAGCAGCTTGAAACCAATTCATGACAATTATGGTGAGGACCAAACCAACTGTGTATCCCACAAAAGCACTGTTAAAGTATTGACCGTCTTTTCCCCTGGATGCATCAAATCGAAGAGCCAATGCAACAAAGATGCCTGGAGGAAGAAAAACAATATCAACACTTCTTTCAAGAAACAAAGTTTTTTCCATGAATTGCGAAGTAATAATGCTTACAAAATTAAGATGCATTAGATCAATAAATAAGTTTTTCAATTTTTTTTAATTTAAAAAAAAACACACAGACAACCTGCTTATGATTATGTGAAAATTAAGCGCAAGAAAACGAAAGGAGAATCAAGTTAATGCTAATCAACATGCAGCTTCAAGGGTCATTTCAGACAATATATTCAGTACTCTCACAAGGTGCCACTTATTTATATCTACTCAACCCAAAACTGCATACTAAACACATATACACCATTATCAACGGAAGACAAGGTCAAAGCTCGAAACAGGCCATTACACAAATTATAGCCAAGATAAGAACATCAATTGTTCTTAGATTGGAGGCCTTTCCCCCTTTTGATCCTCCTGATTTAGGCATAGGGATCTCTCATCCTTAAGGCCTTAAGGCCTCTAGGAAATGTTTTGCTCTTTTTTGGAATATCAGATCTCTTTAAGAAAACAAGAAGCCGCTAAAACCAGCACATCATGTATCAAGGACACAGTGACCTCCTACTTTTCAGAAAAACTAAGCCACCGAAATATTTGTAGCTGAGACTCATACAAAACATCTAAGATAAATCTGAACATAGGACGTTTAATAATCACCTACAGAAATCATTGCAGTAGAAATATCATTTTCTTCCATAAAATGAAAGGGAAGCTATGAAGCACAGATTATCCATCTCTAGGGAAGAGTCCGTGTCGGACACGTTTGGATATGCTTCAGACACATGTTCAACACGCAAATTATGTATGTAAAGCCAAAATCCTATTTTTACTTATTTATTTTTAGTTTTAGACACGTGGGACATGGTTGGACACTTCCTGGACATGAATGGTCCAGCCTTTTATGTTGGACCCAAATTTAAAGCCAAAATCAATTATATGTAAAAAAAAAAAAACAAAAGGAAAGCCCCTTTTCTTAACCAAAGATAAAGAACTCAAGTAAGAAATCTAAGCGTTTCATCTCCTACTATTGTTAATTAACTTGACATTTTATGCTTTTTTTATGGATTATATTTAGTATTTTATGTTAAATTTATATATATCCTAAAAATAATAATAAAAAAAAAAAAGCGTATCGTCAACGTGTCAATGTCCTAGTTTTTTTTTATTATTTTTTTTTAATTGGCATATCGTTGTGTCGTATCTTATTCGTGTCCGTGCTTCTTAGAATAAAACCAAGTGTTTTTTTTTCTTTTTTTCCAACCAATGATCAATACTACATTTATCTATGTTTCATGACAACTATTAGATGGGTAGATTTTAACATCATCTCTCTCTCCTGCTGATAATAACCCAGTGTGTCTATTGTGTGCCTTGATGAACCAATATGGGCCAATAACAAAGACCGCTATATTTAGACACATTAACGTTAGAGAAGAGAAAGCTATATGAACAGCACAAGTAGATCATACTTTGGATCAGGGTGGTGCGAAGATGAAAGCATAGTTGGCAGGTTATATGAAAAAAAAATTGTAGGTCCAAAATAGAACAGTTAGCAATAAGAAGGGAGGGGATTCAATTATGTACACCACCAGTAATCTCACGACACCAACATTATAGTTAGTTCTCCTGCCAACACCTCGTCTAGGATCAGAATTAGATTACAGAAGTAACGATGGCAAATGAAATGTGAACAAATTTGGGATAAACATACCAGAAATATATCCTAACACAAATCCAACAGATGCAGATTGACTGACATTCAAAACTCACCGGGAATGACAATGTCACCTAGTCCAAGCATGGAAAATGGTCTAGCAGCATCTGCAGTGGGGAACAAAAGCTGCAGACCAATTTAGAAAACCATAATTAGACGATCAGCTCAGCGCAAATCACATTTCTCTGCGAAATATTCTCAACAAGTGTCATAGAAAAGAAAATTATGATGAGAACAAGTATTCAAGTATGGCAAGAGTACAGACCTTGATAGGTGCATCAAAGGATTTTGCAACACTAACCATCACTGGAGTAAAGAAAACCCAGAAGATATCATATACAAAAAGTCCAGCCTATGGGCAAATTAGGAAAAATAAAATTAATAACAGGGGGAAAAATACACAATTGATCAGAATGCGTGCAAAGGGACAATTAAATAATTGTATCACCAACTTAGCATTTATCTATCATACAGCCGAAATATCTAGGGGGTTCTAGAATACATAGACCAAAACATATCAGAGATAGCATAAAACTCAGACAAATTTGGTGGAGTGAAATCTGTGTGTCCTGTTAGTTTTCTCAAAACTCGGTCACTATATTGATAGAAGATCATGCATTCATGTCACATCATGGTTGTTACACAAAACAGAGAATAAATCAATTCGGCATCGCACCTAAAGCAATGATCTGATGTTACACTGTATTGACACATTTGATATAGAATAATAATATTCCATAATCAAATTCAGTAGCATGTTTTATCAAACAACTAAAGTGGATGTTTGAGCCAAGGAGTGGCATTATTTAGTTTATGGAGTTTGTTTAGTCGTGGGCCCAGAGTGGCCTAGCTCACAATAGGTTTAGAACTCCTTGGGCCAAACAAGGGAGTTTAAGAACTCCTTGAGCCAAACAAGGAGTGGAGTTCACACTATCCCAACTCCAACTCCTTGGGCTAAGCATGCCCTGAGTACGCTATACAACTATAACCAATTAATCTTGATTCTTGAATTATCATTAACTTTCATATCAAATCCTTATATTCCAATTCTTACCAAAAGTATGGCACCAGTCTTAAAGGAACCAAGAGAAAGCATTTCAATTCCCTGCAAATGGAAAACAGAGAATTAATTACTACATCTTGTGCTCAATCACATTTCACATGTAATCTGCTGTATAAATGAATATCAAATCAATTCAATACGTTCTCTCATGTAAGAAAAAGGAAGAAGAAGAAAAATATGAATAGTTAATTATAGAGATACTTGATGATTTAATTCTTCAATTAAACCCCACAAACATCTTGCCAGTTGGCAAAGGACCCGATCCACATACTTCAAGGAATTAAAGAAAAAAGGATAGGTCAAACCAATGGCTCCAGTGTAATTTATTTAAAAAGATTGTGACTGTACCTGGATACAGAAGGCAAGGCCCAAGATATTGTTAGCCAGCCAGTGTTTCTTCAGAGCATACCATGCACAAAAAAAGGTTCCAGGAATTGCTGCAACAACCTGAGACCTAGTGAACTCGATCTCCAAAGCTGTGTAAGAAATGAAAGGAAAAATATCATTCTGCATGATAAAAGGAGATAAGGTCAAGCAGATCAAATCAGCTGAACTTGAGAGAAACAGAAAAATCCAAAACAAAAATAAAGTTATAACTGAACAAGATTGCAAAAATCATAAGGGTCTGAAAACAACAAAAACCATTGTCCATGTTTCAAAACAACTTGGCGTTTAACCTATGGAGGTTAAACTTCCAGGGAAAAAAAAGAAAGAAAGAAAGAAAGAAAGAAAGAGATTATTTGTACAAAACCTGGCAAACAGATATATTCATATGGAAAACTATAATAAAAAAAACCATTAAACTTCAATTTTCTGAAGTGGCAAAATAAATTCTTCAAAGCCAAAAATGAGCTCCAAAACCTATTGACCAAGTTTTATCAAAATAGATTAGACTTGAAAATTTGAAGGAAGAAAGAGTGATCTAGACTTTCAGGGTAGGCTTGCATCAAAATCTAAAATAAAAAACAAGATCGACAAAAGATCCTAGGTTTCCTCATAGGAGAAAAAGCAGTCTAAAGAAAGAAATAGCCACGACAGAGACATGGAACCAAAGGAAACACTGCACTGCAACAGTAAGGTTAAGAGAAAAAAGGGGGGGGGGGGGGGGG
>QLSR01000314.1:1976766-2011656 GCA_031780015.1 Citrullus colocynthis
AAAAAAAAAAAAAAAAAAAAACACTCTCACTGTTTAGTTTTGGATGGAACCATTAAAATTTTGTTTAAAAAAATCCCTAAACTTTCGAAAATACGCTCAACTAAAAAAGTTTGTCCAAATTTCTAAAAAAAAAATTATTTTAAAATTATTTTTTACAACAAGGTATTAATGCTTTCTACTCCAATACTAAAAGTGAAATATTTTTGAACCTTTTTTAAGTTAGGGGTATTTTTGAAATTTTTAAAAGTTTAAAAATATTTTTTGAAACAAAACTTTAACAGTTTCTATCTGAAACAGAAACTAACAACAAAGATATTTTTAAACCATTTTTAAAAATTTAAAGATATTTTTTAAACTAGAGTTAAAAAGTCCTTTTTAACACAAAATTTAAAAATTTAGGGTTATTTTTCTATAACTTAGCCTTATTTTAATTTAGCCAAAAAGATATGCTTGTTGTTCCTTCTCATTTGTCAATTGGGTTTTCTTTGTAGTTTCCAGAGCTGCTCTCAAATTCCCCAACTGAACGATGCAATTGCATTTGCTTCAGCAGCTTCATGGAGGCAGAATTTCAAAACCTCCTACACTATGCAAGCAAGTGCCTACCACTTCCATTTCTCATCTATCAAGCTTCACCTTAACCTCGCTCAGATTCCCTTCTCCGTTGTTCAATCCCTTCTCATCGTCTTTTGCCGTTCCCCAATTTAGCAATGTTCGTCTCCGCGCGCGTTCCGTTTGTGCGAAGCCCACCGCGATGTGCAAAATGAACGACGCAGGTTTTCCTTTTCTTTTCCGCTATTTGGAACAATATATATCTGTTTACTTATGATTTTATAGAGGAATTTTTGCTAACGTACGGCGGGATTTTGCGATTTTATTGATGAAGATGTGTGTGCGGTTGAATGAAAGTAAAGAAGAGTTTTGTTTTTAAATGTTTGTTAGATTTGATATCACAGTTGGAGCTGGGAAAACCGCTGCTGAATCGGAAACCGGAGAAGCGTGTGAATGGTATATTCTGGATTATTCTTCTCAACATTGGAATATATGTGGCTGATCACATTTTTCAGGTAGGGTTTCTGTTCTCTTATGTTTTCACGTTGTTGCCTTTCGAATCTTCGATATAGTGAAAAAAAATGCCCTCAAAATTTGGCGAGAAAGTTGAGTTGTTGAGAGCAGTTGGATGATTGTTTTTTAGGTCAATCCTATCATAAAAAAGAGAGTTCTTTTAGGTCAAACCTTTCTGTACTTTTCACCCATCTAGATGAATTAACTATTTGGCAAAGCTGATTGTTATAGGGCTTTAAGAGGATAATCCAATGCTAAGCAGATTAGATTATTAACTTTGAAACTCAAGGACACAACACAACCTATCCAAAAAGATATTAGATACAGAACCAAAGTGAGCATTGCAAAAAAAGGGGGTTCAATTGGTACAATAATCTATATATATATATATACCATCTCAGAGTCAAACAATCGTAACTAAATCCAATAAGTCTTCAAAGTCTCTATGAGAACCAGTGAAAGCTCTCCAATTGCACTCCTTCCACTGTTACCAAAGAATCAACCATTGCAGTTTTCCTCGCGTACATACTTCAGCTTTTCTTTAAACATGACCACAAAGAAAATCCTGAACAAAGAATTTGTCTATGGCTTGCTCCAACAAGAACTGAATTTCTAAAATAGTCTTTCCCATTATATTGGAGTGTAAGTAGAGCAAAAGGATGCCTTTGGCATTCTCACTATTCTTGCACAAAGCGCTCCAATTGGGAAGAATAAAAGAACCTGAAAATTCCTTAAGCATTAAGGGAGTTGAGTTTCCACAACTAAGTAGTTAATAAAAACACTCACCTTTATTGGGATCCTTCTACTCCAAATATCTATCGGTAACCTGTTGACAATAATGTTTGGAGCCCTCACAGGATGAACAAAGAGGGACTTACTCTCTAGTCTCTCCAAACTTTCAAAGACCAAATCCTTTTGTCCTCTCTGGAATCCAGATCCATACCAGTCAACAAAACAGTCAAAAAACTCAGTTTTGTGTGAGATTCATTCTAAGAGTTAGGTTCATTATAAGCCTATCCACAATTATTAACAATTGGAAGGCTTTCCTATAGGCTTGCTTTAGGTAGAGGTTCCTTTAGGCTGTCCTTTCGGTTATTGTGTATGAATTAATTTTCTCAGTTTCCTATTAATAAAAAAAGAAAAAAAAGGGTTAGGTTATTTTTCCTAGCCTCATCCCACATGTCTGCAATGAACATCTCAAATTCTGCCCATTACAGCTGTTTGCGTACCAGAGCTTTGTTACTCGAGACCTAATTGACTATACCCAAACTTCCTCTCTCCAACAGAAGTTAAACCAGTAATCATCAAATTAATTGACCAAAAAAAAAGAGAAAAAGAACCAATTTGATTCTTTAAAATCAAAATAAACCTGGCCCAAGTATTAATGTTCATCTTTGGTGAGTTTTTCACCATCGGTTTTAAATGTTAACATTGAAAAGAATGAAGTACTACAATCCCGTTTGATAACCATTTCGCTTCTAGTTTTATATTTTTTTAACATTGTACTTGTTTTCTCACCATTTATTTCTTATAGTTCTCGCCTCTCTAAAGAAGCATTTGGATTCCCCGTTATTTCATTTATTCAATGAAATGTTTCTTATCTAAAAAGAATGAAGCATTTGGATTTTTAGCCAAATTCTAAACAACAGAAGTACTTATAGTTTTCAAAACTTGATAATCCAAATTCTAAACAAAAAATGTACTTATAGTTTTCAAAACTTGATAATCCAAATTCTAAACAAAAAAAGTACTTATAGTTTTCAAAACTTGATTGGAAGTAGTGAAGAAAACAAAGAAACTCACAAGTGGAAAAAGTACTTGTAAGCTTAATTTTTTAAAAACAAAATATTAAATGGCTATCAAACTGTACCTAAGTTATCCTTTTTTTACAGGTTCGTAGTGTAGGAGCTTTGTACCTGTATCACAATCGCCCTGCTTGGTATCAATTTTTTACGGCTACATTTTGTCACGCTAATTGGTGAGTTTTTTGTGCTTTCATCATCCAAATTTCAGATTTCTCATCTATTCTTAGGATCAGTGGAGTTTACACACACAAACAGAAGCTTGCTTATCTTCTCACGAGAATGCTATTTGCTGCTTTTACAAGCATTGTTTAATGTAGTGCTTGCTATTCTTAATGTTTGCAGGAATCATCTGTCTAGCAATCTTTTTTTCTTGTATATATTTGGTGAGAACCACTTTCGAAATCCTTATTATTTTTCTCCCTATATATGGGATCTACCTTCTTTCTGGAAGGTGGAAACCATAAAATAACCAAAATGTTTTGACATTTAATAGTTCCATTTCCTGTGGTTAACAGGGAAACTTGTTGAGGAAGAGGAAGGAAACTTTGCTTTGTGGCTTTCCTATATTCTTACGGGTGTAGGTGCAAACATTGTTTCATGGCTAATTTTACCAAGAAATGCTGTTTCAGTTGGAGCTTCTGGTGCTGTATTCGGGTTGTTTACCATAAGTGTTCTTGTAAAGGTAACTATCTAAAACATAATGATTCATCACTCTCATCAGGATTTTAATACATTTTAATTAAGTGATTCCTTCGTGGCAGATGTCTTGGGATTGGCGGAAGATACTTGAAGTCCTTATACTTGGTCAGTTCGTTATAGAGAAGGTAATAATAAGTTCTCTTTCTACCCCTATGTCTATGATCTTAAAAACTTGGATACTGATAACTGATAAGCATCCTTCCCAAATTGGGGATTGGCTTGTTGGAAATGAAGTGATATAGTGTTCCTTCTTTCCATATAATTGGTTGTTTGTCAAATCTTTGATATTCCTCTAAATCATTCGAATGAATTAATTAGCATCGGTTTTTCTTTTTCTTTCCATAATATAAAAATAATCTTTTAATTAGCATACTGTCGTCTCAAAAGATCAAGAGACTCCTCTTTCCCATGTATTTGGGAGGCACCTTTTCCTAAAGGGAAAAAGAAGCTTCTTTGGAAGAATTTTATTCAAACGTTCTGCGCGAACATGTGGTCAAATAGAAGAATATTCCAAGAAAAAAAACTCTCTTATTATAGATTTTTCAATGCGTTTTGACATGGTGTAAATATTCCTCCTTATTCCTCTCTTTCGTAATCTCTTTATTGGGGCTTCCTCTTTTGTAATTTGCAATTGTGCAAGGCAAAGGTAGGGCAGTTGCTTATCCTAATGTTTTTTCTGGTCATAATAGGTCATGGAAGCAGCTCAAGCATCGACTGCATTTTCGGGCAGCTTCGGTGGAGGACATTCATTGCAGAATGTCAACCATGTTGCACATCTCTCCGGGGCACTGGTCGGCGTCCTTCTAGTATGGCTTCTCAGTAGAATTCCTTCTCAATCTCCTGAACAAGATGCATCAACTTTGCATTCGAAAGGAAGGTGATGCACAATTCCACTTTGAAATGGAACTGTATTTCAGTTGTACAATATGTGTTCTTGTTTGTATGTTGTCTAAAATATTTCAGCTAGGGTTTTTATTATACGCCTGTTAATAGCAACGTTAGATATAAATCATTTCAATTTCTCCAGACGGAAAATAGTGATGATTTTCTTGACGGTGAAATAGTTATATCTCGTAAGCTAAGTTGACTTGAATACTCACAAATATCTAAAAAGAAAGAGAAAAAAAAAAAAAAAAAACCAGAACGTTGCATTTTATTGACTCTGAAACTTTTTAGGAAAAAACAAATTTATTTTTTGAAATGAAAAAGAACCATCTTTCAATTTTATTAAATTGGATGGTAAGCTGAAATAAGTGTTATATTTTTTCATTCTCGGTTCAATTTTTGCAAATTCAAATTCATGAATTTCAACCAAATAAATTTGACCAATATACAAATTAATCATTAATTCATTTTGTTGAAATTCATAATTTTTTTTGAAAATTTGTTTTAGTGTATGTATATATATATATATTATAATTCATTGAATGCATTAGAGAAAATCTTTTCTAATGATATTTGGAGCAAAAACTTGTTAGAAGATTAACATTGTAACACTTATTAAAGTTTAAGGTTAAGATTGCAACATCTAAGCCCAAGGTGCAATTTGATCTTGGGTGCAATTTGATAAAATCAAAAGTTATAGTCAAATTTGACTTTCCCCACAAAGTTTTATATCTCTGGGTTAGAAAGAGATTGAAGATTCGAAAATGCATTTGTAGTGAACATCACCATGAACAAGTCAACATTATTGATTTTGATCCTATTATGTGTGATGAAAACAACCATTCAGTTAGAAAAGAACACTATTTGTCATTGTTATCATTTTTCTAATGACATGAATTTGTAGATCAAATCTTCAAGCTGACTCCAAAATCATACATACAAGTAACAGATCTAAATGTACAAATTAGTATGTAATTGATATGAACCAAAATAGAACCATGATGTATCACAATATAAAAGGTAAAGGAACAGATAAACCAAGTAATTTGAGAAACTCGAACCTTCTCCTCTTAAGATCTCTCTCAAACCCTAAATCACCCACCAAAAGAATGCCTTTCCCTCCGTCCCATTCTATCTATTAACAAGTTTAACAAAATATCCAAACAATGTCATCTATGTTGCCCTTTACATCAATGTCAGCATGACTATACATGAATGTGTGAAATGATTACATCAATGGCACAAGTAAACAAGAATGTGTGAAAGGACTGTACATACCAATTTGTGCTTGCGACTGCTTGCGAGAGATGATAGGCAACCTTTCCCCAAACTTGCAAGTCCGAGATTGGTAAATTGATTTTGTTGCAAGCCACGAACTTTCTAAAGAAGAATCAACATCTCTCAGTAAGACACGATTTCTTTTATTTCCATTGGTTGAACCCTTTTGATCAACTGCACTAGCATTCGGTATCTGCAATATATTTGTATGAGAGTTACTAGAAAGCTGCTTTTTAAAGAACTTGTCGGAGTTCTCGGCTCGCATCTCGTTCTTCGCCTCCGCTTGATCAGTGGTTTTCATGCTTTTCATAATGCCCACAATTCTGTTTGCTTCTTTTGTCAATCCAATAGAGCGCCAGGCTTCTGCAACTAATAAGATAGTAGATTTCTCAGGTGTAACTTCAAATTCTTCCATTATTTGAAGCATTTCTTCTGCTTTCCATGGCTGTTTTGCCTCTCCATATCCCCATATTATAGTCTCAAATGTCTTCAAATTAGGAGAAACTCCATATTCACACATGTTGTGTAAAATCTTTATGGCATTATCCATTCTGCCAGAACTGCACCATCCACTAATGATGGTTGTAAAAATAACAACGTTTGGACGTTTTCCATGTCTAGTCATGGTATTTAATAGTTCTTCAGCTTTTTCAGGTTCTTGTGAACGGACGTACCCTTTGGCTAGAATGCTGTACGCATGTGCGTCGGGTTCGATACCAGCCTTCACCATCTCATCAAAGATTTCTCTGCATTTTCCCATGAATCCAGCCGTGCTCCATGCATTCATCACTGTGCTAAAAGTAATCACATCTGGTTTGACTCCAAATTCTTTCATCAACATCAAAACCTGCACGTTTTGTTTTCGAGTGTTGGCTCTTCAAAAAAGTAACAATACTACAAATATACATAGTCCTAGCTTAAAATGATAATCTAGACAGATGATTGATATAAATTTAGATACGCATAGTTGGGGGTAAAGGAAGATGAATTGGCCTCAAATGACAATGTCCGTGTTTCTTAGAGTTTGATTCCACTAAATCAAAAAAGCTAACAGTAAGCTCTCATAAACATTATATAAAATATGATGTTCTGGAAGAAGTATCAACTCCACACGAGCCAGTCAACAATTTTATCATTGATAAGAACTCCAGAAAAAAATTTCAACCTCTTTCTTTTTGGTATGAAACTGAAATATATACGCCGGAACTAAGCAACACAAAAATTTCCTAAGCACCATGTTATAGATATTAAGGGCTTTTATCTCACTGCCTTATCGTATGAATCAATGAGAACTGTGACAAGAAATTACGCAAAATAATTAAGGGGTCAAACCGCACCTTGTCAACGCCATCTCTGTCCATCGACTCTACAAATCCCTTGATCAGCGAGTTAAAAAGAACCAAATTAGGCTGAACGCCAAGATCCTTCATCCTGTATACAAACCTCATGGCCTCCTTTAGTCTACCTTCCTTGCAATATCCACAAGCCACAATGCTGCAAGTCCGCTGATTGGGTTGAATATTGTTATCTAGCATCAGTTGAATAATCTCTTCAGCTCGATCTGTTTCTCCACTATGGGCATGAGCAGTTGCAATGGTGTTGTAAGTAATAGCATCTGGTTTGATTCCCACGGCTACCATATTTTGCACCACATTCCATGCCTCTGGGATTTTCTTCTTCTTACACCATGCTCTAACAAGTACATTACAAGTTCTCAGATTGGGTTTTAATTTTTCCTCTCTGTACATCAAGTCCAGCAGTTCTATAGTTTCTTCAGGCTTACCGGCAATGCCATATCCTTTTATCAAAGTGTTGAAAGTGCTTGTAATTGGGCTTAGTCCACTAGCCTTCATTTTTCTAAAAGTTATCATGGCTTCTTCTACATTACCAGCTTCGGAGAAAGCATTGATAACAGCATTAAAAAATATAGAGTCTGGTATCATTCCTTTTTCTTCCACCATTTGTATAACTGAATTTATACACTTAAAGCGCTTTTGGACAGTCAATGCAGTCAGCAGGGTTGTATATGTTACAAGAGAGGGCCTATGCCCCTCCGCAATCAAATTGTCAAAAACGTTCTGTGCTTCCTGAGGTTTCCCTCTTTCTATCAAAATATTCATTAATTTTGTTCTTGAGCGCACTATTCCACAACTTTCGCTGGATGTGCAATCTAAACAACCAGATTCAGTTTGTACATCTTCAGAACTTAGAGTGGGGTGTGTTTTCCTTTTGTAATATGGAGAAACATCCTGCACGAGAAAAAATATAGAGGACCAAAAAGCAGATGAGGAAAAAGAAAACACAACCGAATGACTCTGCATTGAAATGAAATAATGGAATATTGCTAAAATATTTGAACCATATTATGTACGTGTTAACTAATTTGCAGGAAGCTGCAGAAGATTGGGCAGGTTAGATGAATCGGTATATTCTATTGTGTGTTTCAAAAGATCAAAAAGAAAAAAAAGAAAAAAAAAAAAAAAGAACTGTTTTGTATGAGCAAAATATTATGGAAACTGATTGTTTATAACCTTTTCCTACTGAATTTACAAACTTCTAAACATCTGGCACTCTGGTAGGAACAAAAATCAGCTTCGTTTGGGAAACCACATTAGGAGATAATTCACCATCTTATTTCGTAATATCATATGCTAGATCAAGTTAGGAGTGAATATAATTATAATAACAAGCGTGGAATTTGATACTGTCCGTGCATTATGTGATGCATGAGTTACCTCTTAAATACACAAGACATCCTATTACTGTTAAAACTATGGGTCAGTCCAAAATAAACGTAAAATAATAGCCAAAACTAGAATTGAAAATACCATTTAAAGAGTCAAATACTTCAGGGGATGCATTTTATGACTAAGAGTAAATCATTGGCCACGCTCAATTCCTCATTATCAGTTTAGTAGTCTACCTTTCACTATATTCTGATTTCCCTCTCGAGAGATGATAACTCCAGGCCCTCAAGCTGAGCGTCCAAGGTGGGAAAAAAATCCGGCCCTCTTTTTAGTTAGAACATGTTTAGTCTACTCTGGTAATACAACTATCGATTTTTTTAGATAAACAATACAACTATCGATATTCCTCCACATCATAATTCTTTGGAAAACCTTATTTTGTCTTAGTTCCGATTCCTCTGTCAATTGCCTTCGATACACAATGCAGAAACCTAATTTATTTTATATTTAAAACTATCATCTGTCCTACTACTGCAGTATAACTCAAACAGGTGTCAAACATAAAGAGTGGAGTAGCAAGTGATAAAGCATGTCATGAAGATTTTAAGCTCACACATGAACTAAAACAAGATGGCCGAAACTTGCATCATTAATAAAATTGAAATGGCCATTGACAGATTGTCAGTTGCCTATACAAGATATTGAAAACATTGCACGATAGCCTACTTCCGAAAGAGTAAAACCAAGCCACAAAACACCTAATCTTGGATTTGGACTACTGATCAGAACATCTTCAGTAAATTGAGAAGGACCGAGCACACAAGTACCTTGACGGGAATTGATCGAGCCCATCTTTTCTTGACACTAGCAGTGGCCATCTTATGTTTGCTTATGGCTCTAGGACGAGCCTCATTGTCTCCTGACTCTCCCATTTGCTGCTATTCACATTAGCTGGCGCACCTCAAATTTCATTCCGCTTTCCCCTCGAAGCCTTTTCATCAAAGCACCCGCATGTAACAACATTAAAAATATGCATCAAATTCATTTCCACACAAAACACCACCAGTTCCAAAGATTTAACGTTCAGTTAGAGCTTTACGTGAAAAAAGAAAAAACAGAAAACAAAAAAAGTTCGCTTTCCAATGGACCAAAAAGACCTCCAACCAATCAAAACACGAGCATTCACTGATATCGCAGCTCATATCACAAATACGCACGCAGAACAAGTGAATGACAATCACATACAAACATCTCAATATAACCAAGCCAATTTTCAGACAAACAAAGGTAAGAACTGTTACAAAAACTCCAACGAGTACCTGATATCTCACCTACTTATCAAATCAATACAGGAATAAAAAACGCTAAACATAATACAAGCGCCTTGCTAGTATCGCAGCTCGCATCACACAAACGAGTAAGTTCATATACATATACATCGCAATCTAGTCAAACCAATTTTCAGACAAGCAAATGCAAGAACTGTAAGAAAACTGCAAGAAGTAGAAGAAAATGGCGAATGAATTTTACCTGCTTTGGGTTGAGTTGAAGAGTTGCAGGAGGGAAAGACGATGAGTTGAAAGGTTATTATGCAATTATCCAAAATCTTTCACTGGCCATCGGAATTCAGACGAACTGAAACTGGATAAGAGGATCATATAATTGAGGCTCTCAAAATATGGGCCTCCGTTTCCTTTCCTTTTCGGACCATTTTACATGCTTTCTTTTTCGTACACTCAGAAGGTTTGCATCTATTTTGGCATCTCAAGTTTCAAGATCATATCGCAATTCTGGGGTGGTGATCCAAGATACACTTATAAAGTCATATCAATTAAATTTTAATTTGTAAATCTTTGTCCATATGGTTTTAAAAAAGCTAAAATTTAATCTTTATTGTTTGATAAAGTGTTTTATCAAATCATAAGAATTAATTATGAAAATTCATCAAACCACAAGAATTAAACTCTAATTTTTAAAACCACAATGACTAAGTTCTAACTTTTTTCAAACTATAGGAACTAGATTGTAATTAAACTAATTATAAATTTAGTTCTTGTACTTTTATATTATACTTTCAAATTTGAAATTTATGTTTGTTTTCTTCTAAATTCTATACTATATTATCAAACTTGTTGAAGAAATACTTGAATTCTCAGTTAATATCTAAAAACAAAAACATTTTTTTTTTTAAAATTACTTTCTTTTTGTTTTCAAAAGTTAACACGACTTTTGAAATCATACACTTATGTGGATGAAAAAACAAATAAACTTGTGGAAAGAGTATATATAAACTTAAATTTCAAAACCAAAAAGTCAGATGGTTGTCAAACAATGTCTTAAAGTTCTATATGACATAATATTCAAATCTATATTTAATAGATCAAATTTTTTTAGAAAAATAGATTAATTATTTATTAACATTTTTTAAAGTTTGGAGGCTAAATAGACACAGATCTCAAAGTACATGATATAAACTAATCATTTAATCCAAATGACATCTGATTTCTCAATTACTTGTTCACTTAATATATATTACTGTTGAAGAAAACTAATAGATAAAATGTCCTAACCTCATTAACAAATGTCAATGTTGATGACAAAACACATATCAAAACTTTTTTAAAAGAAATTTATGATGGAGATCAAACCTATGTGTTAATATCAATTGAATTATGCACATTTTGATGTCAATACCTAACATTAAAGACACTAATTGCTATACCAAAAGGATGTACTTTATTGAACCATTCATAATTTTGATATTAATAATATGAAAACTACATTCTTTCTTTTTTTTAAGTATAACTTGCTTTAGTACAACAAATAGGATAAAGAGATTCGAACTGTCCATTACCATTGAGCTTGCTTTGGTGATGAAATTTTGTTATTTTATATAGATATATTACTAATGTTCTTTGCATATTTTCATTTAAACAAATTAGAATATTTATAACTAGTGTTAAGAAATTCGAATTTTTTTGAAGGTCAAAAAAACAAAGCAAACAAGAAAAAACTTTGAAAAAGCCTGATTTAAATGGGTGGTAACAGTAACTTATTGCATGGTTGCCACATTGAGTAAAATTATAAAACTTGTTAAATAAAAATTTAAATCGTTATAATATTAGTTTACATATGACTTTGGTTTATGTAAACTTTAGTTTATTTTGGTCTATACTTTCAACTTCGGTTTAATTTGGTCCATGCTTTTAAAAAGCGATTATTTTAGTCCTTTCATTTTCATTTTCAAGGGATCAACATGACCACCTTGTGAAAGTTTAAGTACTGAAATGAACCAAAGTTGAAGTACAAAAGCCAAAATCTGAGAGTCGATTCAACCACTCCCAAATTGTCAAACAAAAAAAAAAAGAAATACCATCATATTCCAGTTTGGGAGGGAGTTTTGATTGATAAAAAGAAGAATCTATTTCAATCGATATGAGGCACGGCAGACAATTAGCTAAAGCAGCAACATTTCAATCATATACATGACAAATCGTGAAATCCAAAAAGCATATCAAAGGAAGCACAACTTGCTTGCACAACCAAATAGGATACATGTCAAACCCAGCTAATCTCAGATTCTTCAACACCAAACGTTGATTTTGTGTAGAAATAATTGCCTTCTGTAGAGTCAACAAATGAGTTTAGTCTATTATAAGCTTCACCCACAAAGCAGACTACCTTGATGACCCTATCTGCCGATTCAAATGCTGAACCATGTTTAAAGGGCTCTTTCAACAACATATTGAACTTCATCCAATCTTTTGGACATGGGGCATACATTGTTATCATTCAACAGTATGTTTGGCTCGATATGCCATCGGGAGCCAAATTCGATTTATTTAGCTTGGTGAGGATCTCCTCCACCCCTTCCAACTCCCTAGATTGAAACCATATAGGAATGAATTTCTCTACTACATTCCAATTGATCTCCCATCCTTTGTCAAGCACAACATGTAAGAACTTCTCCACTTCATCCAAATTTTTCCTCCTACAGAACCCTTCAAGCATATTCTCCAATATGATTGTGTTGGGCACAATGCCAGATAACATCATTTCCTCAAAACATCTAACAGCAAAGTCAAAGCACTTTGATTTCACACTACCATATATAAGAGCTTCATAAGTCCGAAGGTCAGGAGAGAATTCAAATGCACTTTTAGCTGAATACCATGCTTGCATAGAATTGATATCATGCAATTTGGAGAATGCGGAAATGAAATAATAGAAAGTGTCAGTATTGGGTTTATAACTTTCAGAGTTTTTCATTACTTCAAATATGCTAAAGGCAGTTATCATATTATGGGAAGATATACAAGCCTCTATAAGTGAATTGAAAGTTGTCACCGTGGGTTTAACTCCTTGAAATTCCATAGCAGTGAAGAAATGCATTGCAAGAGGGAAATTTTGAAGCTCTCCGCATAGACGTATCAGGTCAATGTAAAAATCTGGGTCCGGGTCGCTCTCATTTTCTTTGCTCATTTTCTCCAATTTCCATTCCAAAACCTGAAAAAACCAAAAAGAGAAGGCTAATCATGAGATACCCATGATCGCTCAAACATAAACTTGCCAATCACTGCAGGCATTGGAAGAATATATAGAGTTGAAACATGAAACCAGTTCCTACAGAACATTATTCAATTGATAGCAAGGGTATGTTTGGGAGTAAAATCACTTTAACACATGTCTTTAATCATTCAAAATCAGTTTAGTATTTGGATCTATACTACTTTTAGAGTGATTTTGAATATGAAAGAAAGTAATTTTAACTATTTGAAAATTACTCTCAAACATTCCTAAGCCTCGATTCTCCAGAAGTTAAAAGGGATTATACTAAGTTACATAATCCCCCCAAATCTTTACCTTGGCTTGAGTTCTTTGAGTCTGAAAGTCTGAAAGCTTTCTTCTAAGGGTTCTCTATCCAAATCTTTTGGTGGTTTTATTTATTTAGTTTTATTTTTTCATAGAAACAACTTTTATTGAGAAAGAACGAAAGAATACATGGGCCACCAAGAAAACCAAGACCCCTATAGGAAGAGGCTCCAACTATGCAAAATAACACCTATAGAATAATTACAAAAGGTCTATGAAACCGAAGCCCACAAGGAAATATGAAAGTGAACAAGGAACCAAATCTCGCTTGTCCACCCCTCTAAAGATCCTACCATTCCACTCACCCCATAAAACCACACAATGAAGTTGGTGACAAAGAGCTTTTTGAGGGACAACAAATGAAAAAGTCTAGGAAATAAAGCGCAAAGGGGTTTCTTTCCCACCCAGTGGTCCTCCCAAGAATAAGTGTCCCTAATAAGTGTCCCTCCCCTCCCCCACCACACAATGAACTAACTCAACAAAAGATGGGAGCTCTTTCAAAATATCCTTCCATAAGTTTCGGTGCGTACTTTTAATCCCCTTGGCCAGCCACTCAAAAGGATAGGGGCCATATTTGCTAGCAATAATCTTATGCCATAAGGAGTTGGGTTTGGAAAAGAAGCGTTGCAACCATTTGGCCAACAAGGCCTTATTGCATAACCTAAGGTTCCCAATCTCAAGACCCCCCTTCTCAATTGGCCTCTCAATGATCTCCCACCTAACCAAATGAGAACCCTTACCTTTCCATTCATCAACCCCTTCCCACAGAAACTCCTGCATCAATCTCTCCAAGCTTTTACAAACCTTGCAAGGGGCTCTAAAGAGAGCAAAGAAATAAATAGGGCAGTCAACACAGTCACATATCTGATTAAGGTAAGCCTTCCTGCCTTGGAAAAGAATCTTTTTTTCCAAGAGGCCAACCTCCTTCTAACTTTATTCACCATAGGATCCCAAAAAGCAATCGCCTTAGGGTTACTACCAAGAGAAGACCCAAATAGGAGGAGGGGAGCACAACAACCTCGCAACCCACCAGATCAGACCATCTTCTAAGTTTCTCATCGCCACAATTAATCCCCATAACACTGCACTTCCCCCTATTAATCCTCAACCCAGAGATTTCTTTGAACACGGCAAGAATATGATTCAAGGTTCGAAATGATTACTCATTGCCAAAGCAAAAAAAAGACAACGGGTCATCAGCAAATTGAAGGTGCGAAAGAGCCACCCTATCCTCCCTCACCTCAAAGGGAATCACAATATTACCCTCCATGCACTTACTAACCATTCTACTCATCACATCCACAACAAGAAGAAACAAAAAGGGGACAAAGGATCTCCTTGTCTAACTCCTCCTCGGCCTTCCATTAATTAGGAAGGAGTAATTCACATTCCTCAGACAACCCCACATCAACATTCTCCATTTATAATCCAAGCCCTTCTTCTCCATCACCTTATCCAAAAAACCCCAGTCTACGTGATCGTAGGTATTTTCAAAATCGATCTTAAACAACACTCCCTCTTTATCCCTCTTTCTCCATCACCTTTTGGTAGTTTTATTTTACAAGATATTCAGGTCTGGGTTGCGTTTAATAGCTTACCAGTCCATCTTTGGCTCCAAAATCCAATAAAGAAAAGGTTACATAATCCCTTCATTTCAGATACCACGAACTAACTCACAGAATCCATAGCTTTGCTTTCCCTAAATTCATGGAAGAACCAACTAAAGAGAACACGATGGAGGAAAAAAGAGAGGGTGGGGAGAGTTACCAGCTGAGCTTTCTTAGGCGATGAAGAAGATATAAGAGACTTAACGAGAGCATTCAAGGAAAGACGGGAGGTACAGAGAAAAGCATTTTCCTGAGAATCGAGCACGGATTTGACCGACGAAGTTGGCTCCTGAAGCAACCTGGAAAGCAGAGGATTCGAAATGGAAATGGAGGGATCAGTGGAAAATAATCTCCGCAAACTAAGTCGACAACGAACTTGCTGTAGCAGAATCATGGAGGAACCGCTTCTGGCCAATGCCAAAACCCTTTTTCCAGTTAACGCCATTGTTTTGCTTAGTTTGTATGTGCATTGTGCACCGGCCCTTCAAGCTTGTGATTAAGAAAAAAGAATAATAAAAAATTATTGTCAACTTGTTAGAAGTTTTATTGCATTGTGCACCGACACAAAGGGATTCGACAAGCATATCAACAAATGAGCTACAGCTAAATGAAACCGGGGATGTATTGAATTCAAGTCATTCATGTGTGCCGATTTTCTTATAGAGATCGTCCCAGTCTGCTGAGAAGTTTGGTGGTTCAGAATTCCATGATTCTCAAATGGCCTCGAGTCAAGGGAGAATGCCATTATGAGTTGCGTTTGGATATGGAATCTATAGGCCCGAGTTGAACCATGATGAAAACGGATTCATTGAATTGATGGCAATGAGTCAAGTCCTTGTCTAATTTTTACGCTAATAATTTCAACAACCAAATTAAAACTAAGATTTTAAGTTATAACAAAAATGTTGTTTTCAAATATAGGAAAATAAGCCAAAATATATAGCAAAATTTCGCTATTAGATTGACTGCAATATTTTACTATTATTTGTAAATATTTTTAACAATTTTGTATTTAAAATAATTTTTTTACAAAAAAAAAAAAATATATCACAACATTCCAAAATCAAATCTCCTTTTAAAATATACCAAAACAATAAATAGTTAAATATATAATGTATTTAGCTATTAAAACACACCCAACTAACATACAACTTTGTTAAAACATTTAAGTTCTAAAATTTCTTGGTGCTTTTATTATTATCTTTCATCTCATTATAATCTATGTATCTTAGGTTGAAATGTACAATTTTATTTATGTGTTTTTTTAGATAAACAAATGTTAACCATTTAACAACAATAGGAGAGAGTTGAAGAGGAGATAGGAGAAAAAAAGAAGATAATAACTTTACTACAAGTTGTCACATAATACATATTTTTTTATGAATCTTTAAACCTTATGGTATGGGTTTTTGGTTGATGATAGATTTAGTAGAGGTACAAAGATGCAACATGTTACCATCCTTTCATTTTCTTTTTAAATATGGTTTGCTAAAATTTCATGGATGGTTTCAATCACTAGAAAAGAGAATGCAAAATAATTAATCTGCTTTTAAATTTTGTGTGAAATAAAAGTAAGTTAGGACATAGTGTGAAGGTTATAAACATTTTGAGTTGTTATTTCATTGTAAAAAATAAAGATAGTTTATAGATTTGTTTAATCGTGGTTTATATATATTTTTTTCTATGCATTTTAACTTTAGTTTATTTTGGTCTCTGTACCTTTAAAAATATTTTTTTTGTCATTATATTTTTAACTTCGGTTCATTTTGATTATTCAACTTTTTAAAAGTGACCATTTTGGTTTCTTAAAAACAAAAATGAATGAACCAAAAAAGACACTTTTTAAAAAACACAAGGACCAAAATGCGCATTATGAAAGTATATAGACTAAAATGAACAAAAATTAAAAGTACAAAAATCTAAAGACTAAAATAAACAAAACTAAAATAAGTACGGACCAAAATTGTATTTAAAATTTGAATTTGTAATTAATTTTGTGTACGACTCCACTTTAGATTAGTCAAATAAGTACAATTTTTGGTATTATTTGTTCAATTCTTGTTGTTGAATGGTAAAATCTGTGAAATCCTGCTGCCAAAAAAAAAAGGATCGATATAACTTGTGGTGCTTAGAGGTAAAAGTCGAATGTTTAAGTTGTATTTACAATGGTCATTCACGCTTATATGTCACACTAGTATATGCTTTGAGTCGTGGCTTGTGATGATCGAGATCGCAAACCTCGTCATTATACATATAATATGCCTAGTCGTTTTGGCATGGCTTGTGATAATTTGCGACTTAGTTTTTTTATCTCTATGTATAAATATATGCATATGTCAAAATAAGCATAACTGACACAAAATGTTCATTTTGGTCAATATACTTTCAATTTTGATTCATTTTAGTTATTATTCTTTATCATTGTGCTTTAAGGCTTGGTTCATTTTTGTCATTGAACTTTTCAAAGTGACAATTTTAGTCCCTTAAAAAATGACAAAACCAAAATAATCATTTTAAAAGTATAGTAACCACTTTAAAAATATGTGAACCAAAATCAACAATTTAAAAGTATACTTGGTTGAGTTTAATTCGGTTTACCCCACTGTCGATAAGTCAAAGAAGAACAATTTTTGTTATCATATGTTCATTTCGTGCTGTGTTCTAAAGTAGAATCTTTAAATTTCCTTTAAAAAAAAACCAAAAAAATAATTATATAAATAAATAAAAAATAAATAAATAAAAAAAACCTTTAAATTGATGCAACCTGGAATTATCTGGTGGGTTTTGGAACAACAATGACGTAGGAACCTGGATATTATTTACCTCCATAAGGCTGAAAAATATGAAATAGTCTCATGCTTTTTTTCCAAAACAGAAGTTAACAGAGATGAGAAATACATGAAACTAACTACACGACTTGAAAATTCACAAAAAGCTTTTACAGTGGAGCAGCTTGATTTGGAGCAAAATCTAGGCAATTGGTAAGGGCCACGATTAGGGAACAGAAAGAGGAGCATTTTCAGTTCCATATTACACTCATCTATACTACAAATCAATGTGAAATTCCATGACCATTGCTCATTTTATCTTCATCAATCCGTTCCTGGGCCGATGCAGGTGATTCGAACGAGGGGATTTACCAAGCAAAACTTAATGCTGAAGACTCATGCTTATGGCATACCAAAGTTGGCCAGAGCTGATTGGAACAAAGATGAGAAAGCTTGCGTTGCACTTTGGTCGTCGGCTTTGAACTTCACCTGTGCTTTGGCAGATGCTGTGTTGATTATGCACTCCACCAGAAAGTTGGATGGTTCTTCTTGTTTTTGTGCGAAGAAGAAAATTTTGAAGTTGGGTGCCTGGCCACCGGATGCAATGGAATGAATGGAATGCTTTTGCATGTGCCGGAGGAGGACTTGTGGTGATGTTAGCGCTGCAACTCCTTGAGGGCTTACAGCAAATTCCTGAAAAAAAAAAAAAAAAAAAAAACAGGGGGGAGCCCCCAAAATAAAGCTCATCCCTACAAAAAAAAAAAAAAAAAAACAGGGGGGAGCCCCCAAAATAAAGCTCATCCCTACAAAAAAAAAAAAAAAAAAACAGGGGGGAGCCCCCAAAATAAAGCTCATCCCTACAAAAAAAAAAAAAAAAAAACAGGGGGGAGCCCCCAAAATAAAGCTCATCCCTACAAAAAAAAAAAAAAAAAAACAACAGGAGGAAGCCCAAAAAAAACCAAATAAAAAAAACCAAAAAGGAAAAAAAAAAAAAAAAAAAGCATCAGGTGGCAGCCCGATATAGAGGTCAATGGCGTGCAAGTACCCTAAGTTCAGTTTCCCTTGGAAAAGATGAACAGAATCACAACGGGTTAATGACAAAGAATTTGCTGATGGAAACAAAATTTAGAAAAGGGTCTTCATCTGAGAACAGCGAGTAGAACAATCGGTTGATTAAGGCATATTTGAGAGTGATTCTAAAATAGCTAAAATCACTTTTGTCATTTTCAAAATCACTCTTAAGCATGTTTTTAATCGAAACCAATTTTGATTACATAAAAATTGCATTTAAAAATGTAAAATTAAATATTAAATTAATTTTGAATAATTAAAATTGTGTTTCAGAGTGATTTTGAACACAACAAAAGTGATTTTGACGATTTCAAAATCACTCCCAAACAGGTACCGGTGAAAACAAACCTGTGATATAGATATAGGCAGCTGGCGCCATTTCTGCTGAAAAGTTCCTGGATCCAAAACAGCTTTTGAATTTAGCTGCAAAGGAGGTGGCGAAGGTGCAGCAGGAGCCGGAGTGGGGGCAGGAGCAGAAACTGTTGGTAGACCTAAACCAAATAGATCATCAAATGGGGAGCTCGACTGTGGAGCAGGACCGGGTACAGAAGGATTTGATACTCCAAATTGTAATGGCGCTTGAGGAACGAGAGATCCGATAGAGCCTTCATATGAAGGAGCACTATATGCAGAACCATTGTTACTAACGACTCTAGTTTCCTCTTCCACTGAGGTGCTTAGAAGTAGATCCTTATCATTTGCCTCAACTTGCTGAGCTGGAACAACAGTATCTGCAGACTCTGCACCAATAGATAAATTTCCAAGTTCGTCCGAGAACTCAAATGGACCGCGGTGTTCCTTGTCGGTGAACATGTAAGATGGCTGCAACAACATAGACAAATTATATGAATATATAATAGATCAGAATTCATTGTAGATAAGTCAAATTTTGGTCAGAGCTAAACAGAACATGCATAGCTGAAATTAACTGGGTGCTAGAGCACAAAAGATGTTTTAATTTTGCTCTTGACGATTCTATCTTCCACTATCTTATCTCTATATTTTAAATTTACTGAAAT
Source organism: Citrullus colocynthis (assembly GCA_031780015.1). Lineage (NCBI taxonomy): Eukaryota > Viridiplantae > Streptophyta > Magnoliopsida > Cucurbitales > Cucurbitaceae > Citrullus > Citrullus colocynthis. The sequence continues at coordinate 1,996,520 of QLSR01000314.1, forward strand.
GATGTCAGATTACCCTTACAATGAGGGAGTCAAAAAGTAAATATTGGATGCTCATCAGGATTAAGTGCCGTTACCTTCTGATAAATAACAGACAAACTATTAAATTCATCAAATATTCTATCCTTCACTTCACTGCTCTGTGTATCTGCAAATACAGAAACGGCTTGCTTTGGAGGATTGACCACACGTTCAGCTACAGAAACATTGTATTGCAGAAGCCTGTAGTAGAATAGTGCTCGATCATGCACATCCTACAATCGAGAGCAAATATTACCACATAAAATGACCAAATATTGCTAAATATCCAAAAACAATCTAATAACCTCTACCTGGTGAAAATCAGCAAGACCTACTGCCAGTGCAGCTCCCAAGGCCTTTTGAGTTTCGGGAGGCCTTTTGAAGAAACACTTCATCACTGCAGTGAGAAGATGTAGGCGTACCTGCAATAGTGATATCATTCAGCGTGTAAGGTAAAAAATATCAACATTTTAGAACATTAAAGTTGAAAGTATATATATAATATGGGAATCCACCAATATTTTAAAATTTTCACCTCCACAAGTATTAAAAAGAGATATTTGAAATGGCTAAATTGACCATAACCTAACATGGTAGTCCGACGTCACCAATTCTGTAGGACAAAAAATCAAAACCTCACATTGTCGTCTGTTTCAAGATTAAAAGTTGGTGAATCTGTAGGGTTAAATCGAACTTTTTAAGACCACAGTGAGGCATGTCTTATAACTGACTAGGAATTTTGGGATCAATTTAAGTCATAGACTCATAGTATTTAGAACAGACCAAAAATAAGACAAGGCAGCAGAACCCTCAGTTTTAAGCATAATCGGGGGGTGGGGGTTAACCTCAGCAGAAGGCTCATCATCCCAGTTCTCAACCAAACTCTCTAGAATATATGGGGCATCTTGCATGTCCTGTGAGTACTCCCCCAACATCCAGATAAGAGCTGATTTGGCCTTTGGTTCTTGAATATTTTTACTGCTGATGCTGCCGACAACAGCAATGCAATCATGACTCCATTGTGGATACTTTCTCAAAAGATCTTTAACAAGCACCTGCCAAAAGAATTCCAAATTGTTCTTATATTACAAAGCAAATAAAGAAAAAGAATCATTTTGTTTAACTATTACTGCTGCTTTTGTGATACAAATTAGTATAAAAAGGTAAATATAACACATATGTACAGTAGTGTTTAAAAAACAAAAGCTAAAGAGTGTGTGAAGAATTAATTACCAGAGCTTCAGCAGTCACATAGTCCTTTTCCATCTCCAAAAACTGCAGAAGTCGATCAACAATTGCATTAACATCATACTGTTGCAGTGCTATCTTTCCAACAGCACGTATTGACTCTCTTGCAATGGGAATATCAACATTCGCAACATATTCACATAATTCTGTCACTGAAGAAACAACTCAAAGGTATTATTCGTCGAACACTTGAGAACTAAAATAGATATACAATGTTGCAGATATATAAGAAAAAAAAAAACAGCAAAAGACCAAAGTAAAAAAAGAAGGCACAAGATGCATATTCAATGAATCTTTTTTTGAATGAAAAAATGATTTCATTCATAAATGAGATGCATATTCAATGAATCAACTGCATAACTATACAGAAGAACGATCTGATGGAGTTCACTCACCAATTTCGTAAGTGTTGCTCTCATTTGCCACTGCAGTCAACATTTCGAGCTTCAATTTTTTGACATAAGATGGCTCATTGTACTGACAATAGAAGTATTTATAGTCTGCAGAAAATACAAATGGAGCACGCATCACCAGGAGATGCAGGTGGCTGAGAACTGCATAAGATTGCTCTGGGCTTCCTGAGCTCACTAAGGTTAAGAGAGGGGCTTTAATCCGTTCATAGACCTAGCCAATGTAATGAACTCCATAAACTTTATGTATTCAATAAAGAGGGAAAAAAAGAATTGTATAAAAGACTACTATTCCAGTGTGAGATGTAAGGCTACATTTACTGATCCATCAATCAAAATATGAAAAGTGGGTCCCATTCAAAAACGTTCCTAGAAAACTAGTTAACAATATTCTGTGAATTATGAATAATAAAAAAAATCCACTACAATTGCAGGAATTTTGATTATAGAGTAGTAAACATGGCCTAAGAGTCAACAAGTAAGATAAAAGTGGCAATCTCGGATAAACAGCCACCAGCAAAAATTTCTTGTTCTAGGATTGGAACATAGAAGTTCACTATCAGGATAACTATTTCTTGCATAATAATTCAATTTATTTCTAGAACTTAGGGTGCGTTTGGAATACATTTTCAAGTGTTTAATTTAAAAAAATAAGTCATTTTTTAAAGAAACACAAGTGTTTGGCAACCACTCAAAATGGATTTGAAAGTCGTCAGTGTCTTTATTTTAAAGAATTCTTATCAAAAGTGTTTAAGTGGAAATGAATTTTTGAAAGACATTTATTTTTAAAGTTAATCTAAACAGGCCCTTAGACTGCCAGGTTAGACGTAGAGGTTATCCTGGACTCCATATACTTGAGAAAAAGAAGAAGACAAAGAAGAAGCATTGCAACTAGATAAGGCCATATAAAATGTAATAAATGGATCAAAACTTTTGATAGTCACCTGCTGATGAACATCAGTCATAGATAAAGTCAAATGTAGAAAAACTTTGGTGGTTGCCAATACCACAGCACCATTAGCATGCTGAAGTCTATCTTCAAGGAGATTCATGATGTCAAAAATCTCATTGCTATCTGACGGTACATATTTGGAAACCAACTCAAGTATGAGACACTGTGCCCATTCATTAAATTCTTTGATCCTGCAAGCATAGCATTTTGTTTGAACCAAGTAAGATAGATATTCTATCTCTGAAATAATCGGCGCTTACATATTATACAATGCATATATAAGAACTATCAGTATAATCCTAAAGTTATTGCCCCTTTCATGTACTACCAAACTTCACCTGAAATGTGACTTTCTGCAATGACAAATTAACAGCTAGCAAGGCCTCGATAAAGTGCAATAAGAAAAATATACAAGAACGTCCCAAGTTCTGATTATCCACCCACACACATCATTACCAAGATCAGAACTACAGAAAACTATGGCCAACAAGATCAAAACTATATAGGAAAAAATTAATGTTTTGAACACCCCTTAGAAAAAGAACATGGGCACAGAACAATCTTGTACTACAAACTGATGCAGTTCTAGCCTTCTAGGGAAATGTATGTTATTTATAAAAGTAATTGTGAAAATAGTTTAATGACAAAAGTTGTAACCCAATATAGTAAACAGCAAGGCCTGCAAGTGCATGAAGAAAAGCCATAAAGAATGGTCTGTCTTAGAACACAGAGGTAGATATGATGTCATGATCTCCGATTAAATATAATATCGAAATCCCAATCCTATTACTATTTAGACCTCAAATCATTTTAATTTCAAGACATATATAATAACTAGATGGCACTGATTTCCCATGACTATGACGATAATATTTCTAGAAGTAAAAACAAGGTGAAATTAATGCTCCTTTCAGAACTAAATCTAGAGATACTGGTCAAGATTGGAATCAGGATTCTATAGCCTATAGAACATACCGATTCAATAGATAATACACAACTGGCTTACTGAGCAAAGCCTCTCTTTCTCTAGATGCTTCTTCCAAAGAGCTGGCTTCTGAGGTCAAAATCTCTTGTAGAGCAGATAAACAATTTGCAACTACCTGGATAGGTGCAATAGATATCAAGTCAAAAAGAAAAAAAGCTTAAATACAATCAACGCCATTCAATAAATAGAGACTTCTCTATCACCCACAAAAGATTCAAATTAATTTGCAATACAATAATAATCACAGTTGTTTATGAGATAAAAAGGACAAGTACACAGAAATCTGTAGGCGTGCTACTTTAAATTCCTGCCATGATTATATTCAAAGCATAAATTATGGTGGCACTAGAAATCTCTTTGGTAAGGAAATTGTTCATCGAATGAATCCTCTTCTCTTTTCATTTTTTCAAAAAGAAACGTGACTTGAAAAATAATAGCACCAAATCAACTTATATTGTGATGTAGAGAGATACATTATGAAGAGAGCTCCAACAGAAGAATATTAATAGCGAAGTACGAAAATAATAGTGCTTAATTAAAAACTTGGATCAAATAATTTAAATCGATCACCTGAGTATCTCGATCATTAAGCATCAAATGCTTCAGTGTGGCCAGAAAATCAGCATCAGTGCATGTTGAAGCAGATATACGATATAGTTTCAAAACCCCCGTAACAGCAACCATTCTCACATAACTATTGCTATCTTTCAAACCAGAACCCAAGGGCCCTACTAGATACTCAACGAGATTTGCAACCCGAAGTGAACATAAACTCCTCAAAGCAAGCCCTCTAATCATTGGATCGTCATCCTTGCAATCTCTTTGAAGGAAATTAATTGTGAGCAGAGCAAGATCAGGATTAACCTTGGCATAATTGCCAACATATAGATAACACATTTTCTTGAGAACGATGTCTGATGTAGCAGAGCACATCACCATCTCTCCAAAGAGAGACGATACATCAATCCCAATAGTCATGTATGAGATCACTTTCTTAAAAAGTTCCCTCTTGGAATCTTCAACACCCGGTGCTCTGCTTCCAGCAAGCTGCCGGAGCTGTGATTTCAGATCAGATACTTCGCTTTTTCTGGTCAAGTCAATCAAATTCCAGTGAGGCTCAATGAGATGAATAGCAGCAAATACAAGTTTGATTTTAGTTTCTTATATAAACGAAAATCAATAAAACAAATACTACAACGTATTGATGCGACCTTAAACGAAATTAAATGGGGTCCTTTAGAATTTCCATTTCAGGGAGCAATGATAGTAGAAACTGATTCAATCCAACTTCAAATCGACCCAATGCAAAGTTCAAACAATTATTCCGAGATCACAAACTCAAAATGATAGTTTTACAGAACATCAAGCGAAAACCAAATTGCTGCCGGACAAACAATTTGATCAGGATTTTACCCATTAGATGCTATGACTAATGCAACAGAACAGACGATACATGGACTGTCGTACAAATAACGAAAGCTCCATGATCGGTTTCAATGCAGTAGTCAATAAAAAACTAAAGTAATGAAGAGACGGGGTAAGAAATGCTTCAAACTTAAGCAGATCCACGACTTCCAAATCCAGATGGAAAATAGTAAAACCATCCAAATACCAATCTCAAAACAGCTCCAGAACTAAATGATCAGCAGAAATGAATTGTACATGTATAATCCAGAATCATCAAAAAAAACTAACAATGTTAGACAAATTGGAGGGGGAAAGATAATTTGCCACCTACCCTGATGGTTGGGACGGCGATGAAGTTCGATGAGACGGCGCAGGCGGAGCCATGGCGGACCAAACTTATGGTAACGTAGAGTTCCGTTCAAAGCGAGACAATTCGGAGAGAAATATCTCGACGACAAGGGACTCGAGACGGTCGCAATTCCGAGTTTGGCTATGGAGTTCGTCAATCTAAGACGGAACTTGCAGATGCAATTGCACACTAGTCACGCCCGCAGAGAAGCATGCTCTCTTTTCTTATTGGCTTCTGATAAGACTTGTTGGGCCTTCTACAACCGGTCTACTTTGAAATTGCGCTTCGACCGGTCTAACGGTTTGATTTACCGGGCGCTACCCCGAAACTTCAACTCAACAAATTAAATTTTGCCTTCTACCTTACGTATGTTTGGAATGATTTTAAAATTGACAAAATTATTTTTATCATTTTTAAATTATTTAAAATTAAATTTGTTTTCAATTTTATACTTCTATGTAATTTTTAAAAATTAGTTTCGAATGATTAAAAACATGTTTTATAATAATTTTGAAAATGATAAAAAGTGGTCTTAGCTATTTGAAAATCACTCTGAAACTAGTCGAATCTCTTGTTTGTGATAATTTGTGTATGCAAATTTGATATCTAACCTAAATGTCATTATTCAATATTCATATGTATAACAAGTAAACAAGTAAGATATGAATATTTGAACATCTTACTTCAATCCATGAGTACGTATCAATAGTTGACTAGTTATGTTTATTTTGGTCTTGAACTTTCAAAAAAAGTTTGTGCATAACAATTAATAAACCTTGGAGATCCATTATCAATTTTTTTAAGGCTCGTCTATCTACCAAACACAAATTTGAAATTTTTGGAATTGAATAACTATATTCTTATGTCGCAAGATTTTCATTTTTCAAATAAAATGGAGGTTAACATCACGTTGATTCCTATACTTCAGGTTTCGTTTAATTTAAAATTTCGTACTACCAAACGTCCAATTTTAACCCTACAATTTTAATACATATTAAATTAGGTAATTTAAATGATAAAATTGCTTGAAATTTTTACAAATATTTACATGAATTAAAGTGTAATTACAACAAAATTGAAAAGATAAAATAATTATTAAAAAAAGACATGAAAAAATAATAAATTATTATAAACCAAAACTCATTGGTGTGCATTTGCAAAATTTGAACAGTGAAAAAACAACATAAGCATAAAACATAAAACAGCCGATCACTCTCTTATTTGTCTCTATGTTAACCTATGAATTAATTGAATATTGACAAATTTCTTTGACATTTAGAGCATGTGAATTTATGTTATAGAACAAAATTACCAAGATGAAAACTTATGTTAAACAGAAAAAAAAAAAAGAGAGATGTGATATCTCCGACTAGACCTAATACTGCAGAAAAAATTTATAAAAAAAAATATTCAATAAGTGGGAATAACGTTGCTATTAATTAAATTAAAAATAGAAATATCATAATGCTACAAACAAATTTTCTACAAAATATATGATGATAATAATAAAGCATGGCAAATAAATTGAAGAGGGGGAAAAAATCAATAGAAGAAGAAAATGAAAGGTTAATTTTAACGTGATGATGTGGAGAGTCTCCTAAAAAAACGAATAGAAGAAAAAATATATTATATATATACAGTATATTTTTTACCTACAAATTATTATTGTTATTTAATTAATTTTGATAAAAAAAAATAAAATTTAAATTTAAAACTTTTTAAAAATACAAAATTAAATAGTTGAAAATACAAGAACTAAGATAGAACAAATTAGGGTGTGGTAGGGCTAAGCTACTATTAGAAATTAAAATTAATTTCTTTCTGAAAAAGAAACTAAAACTAATTTCTTTCTGAAAAAGAAACTAAAATTATTTTATTATTTTTGGGTAAGCTAGGCCGACAAGTCGTAGTCTCCCGACCACTCATACGACAAGTCGTACTCTTTATCAACTAGCTCACAGAGGCAAATGGTCCGACCAGAAACCACTGCTTTTCCATCTTCAGATACCTCAACAGAGAGCCGAGCGAGTGCTCAAAGACACAGAGATGGTTCTCTCTCAGCTCTCTAAAATCAACACTTTTCTCTTTACTTCACCAATCCATCGCAATTTTAGCGTATTTGCGAAAACCAATAAACCCATTATCGCGGCAACAGCAGCCCCCATTCTCACCTCGACCTCATTCCCCGTCCCCAAATCCACTCTCACGGCTGCCGAACCAATTCCCATCACCGATTTTTCAGAGTATCCGGAAGAAGTTCAGCTACCCATCCCCCCTGAGAAGCTATTTGTGCCGCCGGAAACAGATATATCCGGCGGCGGATGTGTCGCGGGGGCAAGAATCTTGAAGGGGTCGAACATTGTATTGGGTCGGTACGCGAGAGATGCGCAGGTTTCTCAGGCGGATTTTGTGAAGAGTAGTGTCAGAACTGAGGATTGCCCTTCTGATGGACTTCCTGAATTTGCCCTTGTTGGGCGCTCGAATGTGGGGAAATCGTCTCTGTTGAACTCGCTCGTTCGGCGGAAGAAGCTCGCTCTCACCTCCAAGAAACCAGGTGAGTGGTTTGTTCTGACCCAAGTTTATCTCGATTAATTGGGCTGTTTCCATATGTTGTGAAGTCACTGCATTCGAAAGGAAAAAATGAGGTAGTTCCATTGTCCATGAGAACTCTCTAGCTATGATGCGTTTTGTGTAATTTCACACTGTGTTCAAGATGAATATGGATAAAAGAATCAGAGGGCTGTATAAGGAAATGGAAGATAATTGTACAACATGGCTTGAACAGAACAAATACCTTTATAGCTCATGACCTATTAGATCCATTGAACAGAGCTTTGTAAGTCAGGACGATTCTGTATGTCTAGTGCTCTGCTCGATTCTATTACATCTATGGTGCTGTTATGTCATTAATTTTGACCTCATAAAATATCTGCTTGATTACTTAGATCTTTCTCCATTTTCTAGATTCATCAAGGCTCTGTTGTTTTGAATTATCATTTCCCCATGAGAATTTGATATACATATACATACATACATATATATACACACTGAGGAAGAGTGAGGGGGATTCCTTCGCAACCAAATATTATAGGCTTAGGTAGTTGTCCCATGAGAAGTCGAAATGTGTGCAATATTGAAGGAAACCAAGTGGGGGAGGGGAGTTAGGCATGTAAACATAGTTTATGTGAGCTTTAAACGTCTTGAATATTTGAACCCCTTGTACTGTTTAATCTCAGACAGTCTCACCCAATTGTTCTAACAGAATTTTGGATATGGAGATAAACATTTTTGTGATTTCTTGCAGGAAAGACACAGTGCATAAACCACTTTCGAATTAATGACAGTTGGTACTTGGTCGATTTGCCTGGATATGGGTATGTCTCAACTTCAAGTTGTGTCCATGTCTGTCAGAAGATCCTTTTTCCAATTTTTAAACTTGATTTTCAGTGATTTGCACTGCGATGGGATTTGAGTTTCACTCTCCGACTTTTTTCCATGTGTTACTCCAACATGAATAAATATCAATGACATTTGTTTCTTTCTCCTTTTTAGGTATGCATCTGCACCACAGGAACTCCGAACAGATTGGAACAAGTTTACCAAGGACTATTTTCTGAACCGGTCCACGTTGGTTTCAGTTTTCCTTCTTATAGATGCAAGCATTCCTGCCAAGCCAATTGATCTTGACTATGCTAGTTGGTTGGGTCAGAATCAGGTAATATTCTCTTTGTTCGTAGGAGTCACATAGAAGGAAAATATCTAAATTGCACCCCTTTTGTTTTCTTTAAAAGTTAATTTCTTTTAACAAGATGAAAGTATAGAAGAGAACAAAAAAATAACAAAATCAAGAACTGCTACAAAAGCATAAGAGAAATCCCTATACCAATTACCAAATTCTTTTTCTAAAAGTAGAGAAGTAAAACTCAAGGTGGTGAAGAATTTCAAATGCTCTTCCAATTTCTATAGATCAGAAAAGAGAGGACAGTCCTTAAACAAAAAAGACACAGATTCTTGCAAGAGGCATTGATGTATGCATTGCTACAGACCTACTGAGACAAAAACTTTTCCATGGGGGAGGCTGTTAAGAACCAAGGTAATATGGGCTACCTTTGTCCCACATTGGTTAGAATGGGATGACCAACGTGGTACTTAAGTGATTTGGCTCTCCCACCTTAATAGCTAGCTTTTGGGGTGTGGTTCTCCAAGGTGCTTAAGTACCTAACAATGGTATCAGAGCCGGTTGTTGACATTCCAAAGTGGAACCAACAGAGGGTTTGACCGGGTGTGGCCAAGTGAAGTACCATCGGGACGTCGGCTTTTCGGAGATGGGATATTGTTAGGAACGAAGGTACTATGGGCTACCTTTGTCCCACATTGGTTAGAATGGGATGACCAATGTGGTACTTAAGTGGCTTGGCTCTTCCACCTCAATAGCAAGCTTTTGGGGCGTGGTTCTCAAGCACCCAACAGAGGCCAACTCCAATCATGTCAAACAGTTTAAAGCTAAAGATTTCTCATCTTTTGAAAACAAAATCTGGGAAATGTGCAATGATTGAGATTTCTTCTAAAACCCAAGTTCCAATTAGTATGGAAATCATCCAAAGTATAATATTACTCTTCGTCATCATAGTAGGAAAACTATAGAGGCCAGAAGAGATCAAAAGGGGTGTCTGAGGCACCAATATGAAGTTGGTGGAGTGGATTATTATTGTCCACTTCATATTTGGGGCACCAAATATAATAGTGGCGTTTACAATTATTTATAACCTACAATTAAGTATAGTAAATACTATTTCAAAACCCTCTTTGCTATTGTATTTACTATTTCCCTCTCATCCTCTCTTTTCTTCTTTGCTACAGTGTTTACTATTTCTTACCCAAACAAAAGCAGTTTGCACTCCAAACATGGACCATCATAACCCAAACTAAAATAGTCTATACCACCAGCACAAATTTATTATAATCCACATTTGTAACCCAGACTAGTACCCTAAGCATAAAAGCTAAATGTAGCTCAACTAGCCATTCTCCGAAGGAAATCACTTTCCAAAGATCTGCACTATATATTTCGTGGTATCATGTGCAAACCATCAGAGACAAGCTTTTCCCCATTCTTTTTAGTAACAATGTGCGTAGTCATGACATGCATCTTTAGGCAAGCATGTAGTCTTCTGATTAATACGGCAACTCCCTTTGATATGCTAAAAGAGGAAGAAACCTAAAATCATTCTTTTGTTGCATGCTTCCATTGATATCCCAAGTCTGATTGAAGAGTCTCGTTTGACTGATTGGGTCCTTTTCCTTTTGTAATTTGCTCTTTTGATTGAGTACCACCATTTCTCTTCTAAAATATAGTGTATCATGATTTTCAAAGAATTCAATTGCCATTGACAGGTATTCCTTGCTTTCTATTAAAAACATATCCCCCTGTGTTAAACACAGGCGCCTGTGGTCCACCAATAACGTACAGTAGAAATCTAGCTTTTCCTTTAATTGATGCCTTGGTTTTCAAGAAAATTTGGCATGGAATGGTTTCTGTAGATTCCAATGACGATAATATTCACGAAATGCGACAAACGGAAGAAGAAAAAGAATGGTGGAAAAAGACCAGAAGAAAATGTGAGTGACTTTCAAGAACTGATAAGTGGTTTTTTCCACACGACTCCGCCTTGGATTATGACTAGCAGTGTCACCCATCAGGGCCGGGACGAAATACTTCTACATATTGCTCAGCTGAGGAACTACTGGCTCAAGCACTGAAAAAAATGTTTTGCAGCCTCACCTTCTTGAATCAACCAGGTACAGTGCCTTATCTGTTAATGCTCGTGTTGGCGATACATAAGCATTGTTTATCTAAAATATCAGTTACTTTCCATCTATTACTTGTCAACATGATTCCCGAAGACATATTCAAGTACAAAATGTATGTTCTCATGATTTTAAGCATGAAAAATAACGACTGCAAATATTTCAGCTCACAAACGTTTCTCAACGCGAATAGAAGTGCTTGATGTTGACTCAGAATGTGTTGATTGAATATGAATCTTGAATTATTTCTTGAATAGCCTGAGTTGTTTGACAGAGGACATAAATTTTGGAGAGTTTACAAAGCAACAGTGCTGGCAAGAATGGCTTAATAGCTACACAATTTTCATTCTGTCACTGCTTTAAAACTTCAAACAGGCAATGGAATGAATGGAAGATTGGTGGAAAGTTAGTTGTTATCTTTGTGGGTGAATAGTCTTCTCAGTTTGCTATTTGCTGTCGGAGCAATTGGATCCCATTTATTCATACTGTGGGCAAGGATAAATTTCCCTTTTGTCCAAACACTTGTAATACGATATGTATAGCAAAGTTGTATTGAGATATTTGCCAGGTGTGATGTAATGAATGAAATCGGGTTTCTGAAAACGATATCATTTTCCTGTTTTCAATTTAGATGCTATTTCCAACTTAGAAATTTAATTTTATGGCCGATTGATAATGATTGGGGCCCTGGTTAATAATTCTTTCTTTTTTAAAAAATTAAGCCTAATTCTTTCATTCTTAAGTATAAGGGTTGAATTCTTAACTAAATTTCAAAAACAAAAATTATTTTTTTTAGTTTGAAAATTTTGGCTTAATTTTTGAAAACTTTAGTGAAAAGTAGATAACAAAGCAAGAAAGTTAGGGTTAGAATGAGTGTTATAGGTTTACTTTTAAAAAGAAAAAAATTAAAAACTAAGGATTTGTTTTGTAACCATTTTATTTTCTGTTTTTGTTTTATCTTCAAATTTATTCTTTTGTTATCTATTTTTTACTAATGGTTTAAAAAACTATCTCAAATTTTGAAAACTAAAAAGAGTAGGTTCTGTTTAGTAACCATTTCATTTTTTGTTTTTGTTTTTTAAAATTAAGCCTATTTTCTCCTCATTTCTTACATTGGTTTGCATCTCTCTTAAGTACAATAGTTGAACTATTTGCACAATTGGTAAAAAGTAGATAATAGATGAATAAATATGAAGGTGGAAGTAGTATCTATAAACTTAATTTTCAAAAACAAAAACGAAAAACAAAATGATTACAAAACGGAGTCATAGATTTTAAAAATTTATTTTTGGTTTTGGAATTTGGCAAATAATTCAACTATTCTACTTAAAAGATATGCAAATCAATGTAAAAAATGGAGAGGAAATAGGTTTAATTTTCAAAAACAAAACAAAAAAAACGAAATGGTTACAAAACGGGGCCTAAATTGTTACTAAATGGGGCACTGATTTTTTGTTTTTTGTTTTTAATTTTTAAAAAACCAGTCACTTTGATATGTAAGTGAGTTTTCTGTTAAGAAAATTCAAAAACTCTTTTTTAAAAATGGTTTTTAGTTTTTAACAAACATGCACTTTTATTTTCTATTTTATAACAATAAATTCTAAAAGTTATCTTTTTTTTTTGGTCTCTGGTCATTGAGTTTTAGTTTAAAAGATCCCACTAATAAAACCGTTAAATGGGATTGAGTTTTTAAACTTAATCAGAAATTTGAGTCCACAAGCACCATCCTCTGTTTCGTCTTCACCACCTATAGTTGAATCCCCCACTAATGTCTTCAGAAAACCACTTGATCAAACTCTAACAATCTCTTTTCTTATCAAGTTTGCTTCAACTTGGGAATCCTGGCTTCTTCTTACTTCCTTCCTTCCTTCCTTCCTTCTCATTCAATTTTCACTGTTAAATTTCAAAAACAAAAGAAACAGAAATTAATTAAAGTTCACATCTCCATTGAAAGGAATCCTCTGACACTGCTATCAAAATGGGAACCAAATAAATGGTCAGTATCAGATTGTTGCAAAGGTTCTGACGGACTTCATTGAAACTCTTTAGTAATTCAAGACTAAAACATCTAGTCAGCAAACCACAAAAATAATTTGTGAATGCCTAAAAAAGTTCATGCTTCAAATTCTCAGAGATAAAATATATAGTCAATAATTTTAATTTAAAATTTAAAGGTTAAAAAACAACACTTTTTTGTCCATGGAAATAACAATTTAGTCTTCGATGTAGAAAAAATTATCAAAATTAGATGTCAATTTTTATTATTTTATGATGTAGATAATGAATTTTGTAAAAAATATTGAGTCTTTAATTAGTTTACGGTTTGTTTAGTGCTCTTTTCACATACAGCAAAAGAAAGAAAAATATTTACACATATAGCAAAGTTTCACTGTCTATATCACGATAGACTACTATCTGTGTCACGATAGATACAGACAGTAGTCTATCGTAGTTTTTCACAAATAGACTGTATATTTTGCTATTAGTTGTAAATATTCTCAATAATTTTGTCACTTAAGATAATTTCTCATTTATGTAAGAAATCTTATTAAATTTTAACATTGATTTCTACCATTGAAACTAAATTGTTACAAATTTTAAAGTATAAATATTAAATTGTTACAAGTTAAAGTTTAGGGACTAAATTATTTTAAAAATAACAGTGGCAACAAAATATAAAATAAATAAATTTAAAAGAGAAAACCGGTGGGAATATTTGGATAATTAATAATGGGTAGCATTCCAAATGGCCGGCAACCACAAATCATAAGCTTAAGCTTGGTGGAAAAAATTATACCCATATTGAAACTGCAGCGCAGGCAGTTCAATAAATATGGCAGTTGTATGGTACATAATTGATTGCATATTTGAAACATATCCAATTAATTGTTTTACTTTTCATTCTTCTTTCTGTTTTCATAAATTTGGAAACCATATAAATTGACCTTTTTTTTTCTTTTTTCTTTTCTAAATCGTATTTAATTGCAACAAAGAGAACAACTCCTAGGTCAATTAAGGATCAAATGTTGGAACCTCATGGGTAAGGATAAGGTAATAGAATTGATAGAGAAATTCATAGACCTAGGTGGGATAGGAGAATTGATAAAGGGAATAGAGATGATGATAGAGATCATACTGAGAAACAGAAGAATTCCGTATGGGTACAACTCTTATTTGAACGAAGTGAAAAAAATGCGATCTTTGTTGTCTAATAGAACAAAGACTAATACCTTAATTGAGTCAGTCAAGATCAAATCTGTTTATCAAAGTGCTTCTTCGATTGCTCAAGACATCTCTTTTCAACTGAGAAACAAAACAAGATCATTTCGTTCCATTTTTAGTAAAATAGTGAAGGATATTCCTTTAGTAATGAAAAAAGGGGTTGAGGGGATCCGTATATGTTGTTCAGGTCGATCAGAAGGCGCGGAAATAGCTAGAACTGAATGCGGAAAGTATGGAAAAACATCTCGTAATGTATTTAACCAGAAAATCGATTATGCTCCTGCGGAAGTATCTACTCGTTATGGAATCTCGAGTGTCAAAGTGTGGATTTCATATATAAAAAAAAAAAAGAACGTGTTATATCCGAAACATACGAAATATAGTAAATATCGTAAAGGCAAATGTAGTAGGGGTTGCAAACCGGACGGTACACAACTTGGTTTTGGAAGATATGGCACTCAAAGTTGTAGAGCTGGTCGTCTTTCATATCGAGCCATTGAAGCAGCGCGTCAGGCTATAATCGGACAATTCCGAAGAAATGGTAAAATATGGGTAAGAGTTCTCGCAGATCTCCCTATTACCGGGAAACCTGCAGAAGTCAGAATGGGAAGAGGAAAAGGAAATCCTACGGGTTGGATTGCTCGTGTGTCCACGGGACAAATCCCATTTGAAATGGATGGTGTGAGTTTGTCATAAGACTTCAAAACTAAGTTAGCCAAATAGAGAAAAGAAAAAAAA
>QLSR01000314.1:2023000-2040723 GCA_031780015.1 Citrullus colocynthis
AAAAAAAAAAAAAAAACTATTCTAAAATTTGAATTTTAACTTAGTTTTTTAAAACACTCACAAGAATAAGATTATTACATAACAAATAAATTCTAAGATACAATGGACAAGTAGCGCTTATATATTTAAATTTTAAAAAATAAAAACTAAAAATCATAATAAAAGACAGAGCCTTAGATTTTTGTGTGTTTTAATTTTTTATTTTTTTTAATAGATATACCTATAAGATCAGTATATGTGCAGAGTTAATGGAAGAAAAAGATTGACAACTACCCTAGCTATAGTCGTTCAGTCTGTCTCGGTTTCAAGATTTTATACAGAAACATTAGGGTCTGTTTAATAGGCAATTCAGATTGAATTCTATGTTTTCAAATTTATTTAGCTGAATAACATCCGTTTGGTAGGTAATTTGAATTTTGTTTTTAAAAAATATTTTTAAATTTTGTGAACTAAACCATATAAATTCTGCAAACAAACATTTTTATGTTTTCAGTAAATCCAAATTTTGAATTTGAAATTTAAAAATGCATAATTATATTAAAACAACATAGAAACATTAATAGATAAATCATTTCAAATAATAAGACAGCTGTAAAAAATTTTAAATATAGAAAAATGGCAAAATGAAAATATGGGCGTGTTTGGATTTATTTTTTAAGTGTTTAAATAAGTGTTTCTAAGTGCAAAAATAGTGTTTATAAGCGCTTAGAAAATTAATCCAAATTGGTCAATAGTATTTCATGTTATAAACTTAATTAAATATGTATTACAAAATAATAGTCATACAAAAATTTTAAAATAAGAAAGATTCATAAATTAATCAGTAATCGTTTATATTCAACGTAATATTTAGTAACTATACTTTATTTTATGGATTATAAATATAATATCAAACACATTTTGAACAACGGTTAATGATGTGCATGAGACATTTATCGATAAATATTTAGGGTCCATTTGTTTCATAGGATTTTGCCATGACATTTTTAAGACATACATTTAATATTCTCACTTGTTTCACAAAATTTAACTTTTTAAAATCTAGAATATTATTATCTATGGAACCTTAAATTTCATGTGATAGGAGTTTTCTAATACCACTAAGATTTTTATACTTGAAGAAGAATTAATATCAATTAATCATTATTATTGATTTTAATTAATTGTTGAGTATAAATATCTTATTTGGACTTAATAAATTTCAACTAATACATCTAGCATTGGCATTTTAAGTTATATTAACTATTTAATATAATTTTCTAAATTAATTTATATATATTTAATTATTTTTAGTAATTAAATTACTATATAATTAAAAAACGATTATTTATTGATATTTCAATTAATTAATATAGAAATATATTAAACAATGCTAAAATTGATTCATAACTACATCTTATTCTCTTGTATTTAATTGAATAATTATTTAATTTTAGTCTCTATATAGAGAATTGGTAAATCAAACACATATATTTAACTTTCAGACATTAATTATCTTCGTATCCAAACACATACATTAATTATCACAAATATTTAAAATCCATGCATTTAAATTCTAGACATTTAATCTCCAAAATAATATTTGCTGTCCAAAACAATATTTGCTATCCAAACCACTGTTGTAATAAAATGCACAAATTTAACCAATCGAAAGCATCAAACACATAATTTTCTTAAAGAAGTATTATTAAGAGACAAAAAAACAAACAAAAAGCACCCGACAACATATGGTTTGTGATTAAGTGCAGCCTAAACTGCATCTAATCCCATATTTCTCTTTTTTAACACACAAATAAAATTTTTAAAGAAATCATTAAAGAAACAAAAATAGTCATGTGGAGTTTTTGTATAGATAGCTTCTTGGGCTATGCAAAGATAGGTGCAACCCCGGAAGCATGTAATATTTTTTTCACAATATATATAGTAAACATGTACTTGTATGTGAATATATGTTGATAGCTACACAGTTAGCACAAAGTAATATTAAGTAGATAGATAGAAACAAAACAACACTTTTTTAGTCCTTAGGTTTTGGGTACAGTTTTTATTTGGTCACTAGATTTCAAAATGTTATAATCGTACTCTTCAAATCTTAGATTTATTTCAATTTAGTCAATCAATTTCACAATTTAGACTCTTAACCATTATTTTTCACCATATACTCACTTCCTGTTATTGATGTTGATGTCTAATTAGATTTAAAATTAAGATTAACAGTGATGCAAAAATAGTGAGACTTAATGAATGAATAATATTTTTTAATTCTTTTAAATTAATTAAGAGATGCTAACACTAAAGACTCAAAGAGAGTATTTAGTGAAAAATCTATAATAAATGTGTAAAATTTAAAACTCATGGACTAAATTGAAACAAAACTCAAATTTTGAGAGTAAAATTGTAGCATTTTAAAGCTTAAAGACTAAATTGAAACTAAATTAAAAATTGAAACTAAACTAAAAATTGAAAGGCAAAAAATATGACAACTTAAAATTTAGAGACCAAATAAAAACTAGTAAAAAAGACTTAAGCGACCAAAAAAAGATTTTTTTTTGGGTGTTTTTAAAGATAAAAAAATAAACCAAACTATTTATAAATATAGAACAATGATAGAATTTTCCTATATTCATAAATAGTTTGTTTTTTTATATTTATAATAATTTTAAATGACAAAACTGTTAAAAATATTTAATATCTAAAAAACGTTAATAATAATATATTAAAGAATAAAATTGTGCTCTATTTATAAATATTTTAAATTTATTTTCGTGTATTTGAAAAAAAAAAAATTAAATAGGAAAGATTATTATCGTACTACAAAAGTAAAGTCGCAGGCCCAAGTTCGGAGGAAGTCCAGAAGCCCTAATTTTCAGTTCCTTCCTATTGAAAGTATTTTACGGACCAATTCCCCACGCGCCGCACGCGCCCGCCCAAACGCAGGTTAGCGGAGCTTCACAGCGCGCTTGCGATTAGGGTTTTATTCTGGGTTCTACTGCCTGACTGAGTTTACGTAAACTGTTAATTTCCCTCCAAATTTCCGTCTTTGTGGTTCGAGCTCCTTCCATCTTTGTATCCTTACGGATCTCCACAACACTCTCTTTCACCTTTCATGGTCGCCTGCAGGTAACAAAGTGATTCTATTTGTAAATTTGTACAAATGTGTTTACATTATCGTTCTGCCATTCTTGATTGGTCTTGAAGTTAACGCTAGACTAGTATTGGAATGCTTGATGAATGTAGCGCTGGTTTCTGTATTTTATGTGCTGAAAGGAACACTCAGCCATGGAGTTTGGAGTTCTGAATTTCTTCATTTGGAAGCTTTTTACTTTTATTCTTTTTGATTCATGGTCGAGAACTGAAATATCCGTTTTTCCTTGGCTAGTTTCTCTTGATTTCAGGGTAGTAGCTTGTTTTGTTTCTTATGGGAATTTGTAATTTCTAGGGTTGTTTTAATTGCGCTGCGGTCTTTTTTCGCATGCAATCTAGTCAGTGTCGATATATCTGCTATATTCAACTAATCAATATGGCATCTATTCGTGCATGCATGCGTTGTATTGTAGTCACATATCATCTGGAAAACTGGTTAATCAATATTACTTCATATTGCATTCCTGTTATATTTTGTGAAGCTATAAAATCATGTGATATTTTCTTTGGTTCCAGCTGCATTTCTTATTGGAGGAGGGCTGCTTTGGTATTATGGTAGAAACAGAGCAAGTGGAGAACGTTGAATTTCAATGGGGCAAAAAGAAAGGAATTGGTGGGAAGAAGAAGGACGTGACCTTTTATGAATCTTTTACTTACGATGGCGAAGAATATTTTCTCTATGACTCTGTCTACCTATATAAGGAAGGTGAACCAGAGCCCTACATTGGTAAACTTCTTAAAATCTGGCAGAATCCTGACAAGACAAAGAAAGTAAAAATTTTGTGGTTTTTTCGATCTTGTGAGATTCTCAATTATCTTGGAGCTGTAGACACACGGGAGAATGAATTATTTCTGGCGTCTGGCGATGGTGTTGGTCTTGCCAATGTTAATCCTCTGGTAATTTTTAGCTTCTTGCTTTACTGCTTCATGGCAACATACTCTTTCTCTTGATTCATTTACCATGTATGTCGAACAAGTTCAGGTGGCATTTCATCCAAAAAAAAAAAAAAAAGGAAAAAAAAAAAAAAAACAAGAAAAACAAAATAAATAAGAAAAAAAAAAAAAAAACAAGAAAAACAAAATAAATAAGAAAAAAAAAAAAAAAACAAGAAAAACAAAATAAATAAGAAAAAAAAAAAAAAAACAAGAAAAACAAAATAAATAAGAAAAAAAAAAAAAAAACAAGAAAAACAAAATAAATAAGAAAAAAAAAAAAAAAACAAGAAAAACAAAATAAATAAGAAAAAAAAAAAAAAAACAAGAAAAACAAAATAAATAAGAAAAAAAAAAAAAAAACAAGAAAAACAAAATAAATAAGAAAAAAAAAAAAAAAACAAGAAAAACAAAATAAATAAGAAAAAAAAAAAAAAAAAGAAAAAAAAAAGAAGAAGAAGAAGAAGAAGAAGAGGAAAAAAAAGAAAAAATAAACTTAACTTGGTAATTGCAAGTCATTGGTAAAATGAATGAAACAAGTATAGATAGAACTGACTGTATTATAGTCTATTTAAGTGATGGTTTACGAGTATTTGGGTCACTGATGATTTCACTCAACATTCATTTCTTGTAACTTTGAGTAGGAATTCTCAATATATTCTCCTTGTATGAATCACCTTTCACTGTCTTTTCCCTTGTCAATGCTCATAGCTTAGATTGTCCTTGTATGAACTATGACGATAAAAGGTAACCCAAGTCTCATACAAGGATGATATTAAGTAGCACTTATCAGTGTTCTCCTTGTATGATAACACTTGCAGTAGTCCTTTTCCTGGTCTCTTTATCATGTTTTCCCCATCTAAGTTTTCTCTGTGAATATCGTCTTTATTCATTATGAGGATTCCTTATTGTTTAATTATGTGTTAAACCGTTCAGATGTTTCCTTACTGCTCTTTTTGCCATTTTTTCCTCGCTTTGGGGCTTAGGAGTTTCATTTATGCCCTAGCCCTTACGAGGAGTTTTGCGCAGCTGATTCTTTGTGTGGGTCTCACCATTCTTTCTCTTTGTTCTCCTTTCTCTAGAAGATACCATTTCATAGAAAAGTTTGAATTCTTTGCTTAGCAAATTTTTCATTGGTGAATTAACTCCACTAACCATATCACCATCTTTTATCCTTTTGGGGTCTCAATGGTGTAGCGTGTGTGAGAAGGCCTCAAAGAGTTTGGAGTAAACCGTGTGGGATTTCCAATTAAGGCGATTTTCAAGTAGTGGATGATGCTTTGGCATGTTTGGTTTCTTTATGTTTCTCTGAAATGTTGGGCTGGATAGAAATAGGAGGGTTTTTAGAGACGTGGAGAGCTTTTAGGAGGAATTTTATGATCACACACACACTCTCTTCTTATATTTATTTTTTAATTTTATTTTTAAATGAAGCCTTTCATTGTAATTGTGTAGTTTGTGAGCTTTTTCTTTCTTTTTGCTCTTGCAGCTCCAGATTTCCTTTTCTTTTTTCTCCCTCCCTCTCTATTGCCTTTGTTTATTCTTTCATTTTATCTAGCAATTTCAAGGCACACCCAAAGTGTCACCTATGGCGAGAGTGATAAGGTGCTATAAGCATCCCTATTTATTTCAGCTAAATTCGGTTTCATTTTGGTTTGATTTCATAAATGTTATTTAATCTTCTGCTTAACCATTATTTTTTAATATTTCTTTAAAAAACCTCATTTTTCTATTTTTTTCTTTATTATTTTAAAATTAAATAGTTTTGTTGATTATTCTTGAAAATAAAAGGGGATATTTTAGATTTTATTTCCTTTTATGTACCCTAATTTATTTCCTTGTATGGGTTAGGGCTCACTAGAGTCTATATATTTTCCCCTTTTTGTAACGTTGTAGATGTATCAAATTAATAAAAGAGATTTTCTATCATGGTTTTTTCTTCCTGGACTAGGGTTTTCCACGTAATCCTAGTATTCTCTCTTCTTCTATTTCTCAACAATTATTATTATTATTTTTTGTACAGTATTCATGCTGATCAAGCTAGTTTAACAATAAACAATGAATTCAATAAAATTAAGTGAATACTAAATACTGAATACTGAGCCAAGTATGATACCCTTGGGGTTTTCTTCTTTTTTCTTTTCTTTTCTTTTATTTTATTTATTATTATTTTTTTAAATTTAAAGGAAAAAAACCTAGGTGATCAAGCTAGTTTAACAGTAGACAATAAAATCAATAAAAGTTAAAGGATATTATAATATTATTTTACACAAACTTGTTAGTAATGATATTAATTTATTAATTTATTGTGCTCCTGACTCCACAATAGCCTTATGGCAATTATGACACTTGTTGCACTGGGGTGTGTTTTATACTTTGAAAATGCTGGTTTTATTATATCAACGTGTTTATTTCTTCATTAAAAAAGAAAGAAAAGAAAAATCGATTTAAGGAATGGATTGTGTGCGTGTGCATGCAAATGAGACTGTTATTTTATTTGTAATGATTCATTTCCATATATTTTGTGCCTCAAACCAGGAAGTAATTGCTGGAAAGTGCAACGTTCTCTGCATTTCAAATGACAGCAGAAATCCACAACCTTCAGATGAAGCACTCAAAAGGGCTGATTTTGTATTTTGTCGTACATTTGATGTTGGAAAACGAGAGGTCTGCAATGAGATATGTGATAAAATTGCTGGAGTAGAAGGTTTGAGTTCAGTTTTTCAAAAAAGAAAAAAATTCTCAGTAGTTTGACCTTTGGTAGATTTTTTATAATCTGGTTTTACAACTTATTGTTTCTTTTTCAATTGCAGTTAAACTTTTACTTAATAAAGTAGATACGGCAAAACATGTTAAGAGGACCAATGAGGATTTGAAAGATGCAGGTGGCACTGCCATTGTAAATACTGAATTAGATCCCTCTGGATGGGACACTTCTAATGGAGAATTAACTTTGAAGACTAATGACAGCTCTCTTGAGAAGTCCAGAAAGGAAAATGTTGATTTGAAGGGGTCTATAGAGAAATCCTCCAATGAAGAGAAGTCTGGTGCACGTGTAATTGAGGGAGGAAATGGAATGGCTAAGACTAGTAGTAAACAAGAAAACACCTCAGATTCTAAGGTCTCTCTGAAGCTTAAAATGGATTCTAATGAGAAGCCCGGTAAAGATGTTAAAGTGCTAGCTAAGGATGTTGAAGGTAGAGTTAAAAGTCCAAGGGAATCTGCTGAAGTCGAACATAGGCCAGTGAAGAAGGCAAAACTCGATAGTTCTATTCAATTGTCTCATGGAAAGACCAAGAGTGACATTCAAAAGCTTGGTCTCAATCGCAACGATGGTGACACACTGGCTTCCTCACCTAAGGTACTTGTTTCTGAAGATGCTTCCAAAGCCAAAAATGTAAAAGATTCTCATGAAACCAAAGATAGCCATGTAAAGAAGCCCAAACTAGATGAGAAGCCAACGAAGGTTTCTAATGGCAAGAACCTAAAGGCCTCTTCCCAAATTTGCGGTGAAGTTGTTGAAGTTACTAGAAGGCCAGATGCTGTAAGTTGTATTTCTAGTATTGTTATTTTTCTTCTCTAGTCCTTTTTTCCCTAGCTTGTAATTAGACTCTTATTTTCTTTCCTCTTCTCCCCTCTCTTCTATTCTCTTCGTGTATGCTCTTGTATATTCTTTCATTTCTCTCAATGAATCTAGTCTCTCATTAGAATAAAAATTAAAAAATTGGGATACATAATATAATATAGTCCATTCGGTCTTTTGACCTATAAAATTAGTCTTTTGACCTATAAAATTAGCAGATATGGAATATGATGGGACACTCGATATTTACCGCTTTCAGTTTCTTATTGTGTAAGTAGCATTTTGGTCATGCACTGAAGCACTGCGTTTGGGTCATGTTAATTGTGGTTTTGACTGGAATTAATGCTCATGTCCTCCGTGTCCAACCGATTTTAAGTTTTACTTGATACAATTCCATATGCTCAAAACTTCCATGTTTATTTAGTATGGAAACTGTAGTGGAATATGGATCCTTTTACAAATGCCTGATATGGCTTCTTGTTTATTTTGACACAGAAATTCTATTGAGATAATTTTTAAGGTTCTGATTGTTATGATTTTCAACAATTGAACAGGATAGAAGCAGATGGTTCAAGGGACTTGTAAGTCAATCTTACACTCTTTGATCGTACATCATTTTAATCATTCATATTTTAAATTGTCAGATCTTATTGTACAAATTTCTTTGTTTGGCTGCAAGTCATTCCAAGAGATTCATTTGTCTTTTCTGCTGTTTCTTCACATTCATTTATTTATTTAACTATTTCCAATTTTGGAGTTCAAATAGCCTCCATCCTAGGCTTCTACTCCCTTTTTCTTTTTAAGATTCTAGAGAAGTAAGGAGAATGAACTCATGAAGGTTGTGAAAAGGTGACAAGAACAAGAACTATAAGAGTGATTCCATACAAATTGAGTAAGATTCTCTCTACAAAGTAGAACCGAGATGAGCAATGAGTACAAATTGAGTAATTCCGTACAAAGTAGAACCAAGATGAGAAATAAGGGCTAAGATCTCAAGGATATTACCTTTTCCTTTTCAGTTCAATGGGCGGCCCTTGTTTGGTTAGGTAGTTGCTCTGCCACTCTCATCAACATTCCACTTAATCCTAAATTCTTGAGTGTTGAAAAGTAATGGCCATGTGTTCTAGGTGGAAATTTTTTCGAACGTGAAAGGTTTTCTAGCTAACTTGGTTAAAGCAGAAATATTCACAAAGGGAAGAAGAAACAAGGCCTCTTTAACCTGTAGGTGTTGAAAGAGAAAGTTGGACCCCCTTTAATAACCAAAAAGAAGACTTTATGGGTAGATTTTTGTAGTTTATTCGGTGGCTGATGCTAACTACAACCTCTTTTTTGTGATTAGAACCAGCCAAACTTTTGTGCCAATTAAACGAGCTTTATGTAATCTTCCATTAGGTTGGTTGGGGCTTTCTTCTCGTTTTTTAATTTCTTCTCATTCTATTGATTGATGAAAAGTTAATTGTTTCTGTACCTAAAAACTAAATAGATCCCCATTTACGTGGCCCGTTCTTGAGATGTGCTTATCTTGCTCTTTCTATGGTTTGACATTATTATTCTAAACCTATTAAACTGATCATCTCTATGCCAGCCGTGGGAAGAAAGAATAAAAAATGCACATGAGCAAGGAACACTTGTTCTGATTCAGAATTTGGATCCTGCTTACACTTCAGGTGAAGTGGAGGTATAAACCAATTCTTTGCTTTGATTGGTTGATGTGATGTGCTACCACATTGTATTATTATTATTATTATTATTATTATTGGCAAAATATACTTTTGGTTCATGAGATTTCAAAATGGACATTTAATCTCTTAAGTTTGAAAAATGATTCTAAAATGGTCCATAAGTGACCATTAGTTGACTAAATAAGTTATGTGCATTGTTGGGGTCACCGAATTTGATTAGATGGAAATGTATAATAAGTTTGAAGACAGAAACAACGCAACCGCCCCTTGTCCTACTCATCAAGTCTTGTGGTATAGTGGCAATCTCAAACTTCTCTCTACTGCTGTTGGTTTTTATTCTCTCTTCTCCCACTAGGCCTCCTTGATTCAATCTTTATGGTCAACTAATGGTCAAGATTAACTTAGAAACCGTTTAGAACTATTTTGCAAACTTTAGAGATCGAAGTATCTTTTTTGTAACATGAGGGATCAAGCAGACACTAGTCTCAAATTTTAGGGACCAAAACTATATTTTTGCCACAGTATATTCTTTTCTAAACCAGTTCAATTACCATAAATAAAATTGCTTATATGGTGTCATTACATCTAAGTCCGATATCCCTTTCTGTGCAACATTCAGGATATTGTCTGGCATGCCTTCAACGAGAGTTGCACTGCTAAGATGATTCAGCGAACTGCAATTTCTATGCCTCACATAGGTCTGTTCAATATTATCTTGATGATAATGGCCCTGCGCTTATGACATTTTGTTATTGTTGTTTTGAGTTCCTTGAGAATTTTGTTGCCCTTGTAATTTGTAGGTCAAGCTTTTGTTGTATTCAAAACCAAGGAAGCAGCAGAGAAAGTGGTTAGAAAATTAGATGAAGGTTGCTTAGTACTTGCAAATGGGAGGTAAGTTTGGGTTCAGTAGAGTCTTCACACTGTTACTTTCAGATAATCTATTTTATTCCATTGGTCCTCTCCTCTATGATCTTTCTCATTAAATAGTGAGTGTTATTGTTCGAAGGCATCTGGCCTTTTGGACTAGTATAACATGATAGTTCTTGGGCCTTGATGTGTCAGTAGATCGGTGATTGGTGGTTTCTGATTTCACTGTGGCAGTAACTATTTTGATAGATGTCTTCCACTTTTTCTGATGCCTCTCTCAGTCAAACAAAAAAAAAAAAAAGGATGTCTTCCCTTCTACTTTTCTCTTTATCTCTAGGGGGGTGTACAGAGGTTAGGTTGGGTTGGGTTGGGGAAATTTTTTGGACCAACCCAAACCAATTCATGTTGGTCTAGTTAGCTATCCAAAAGAACAGAAAAGGGCTGGACAATCCTACCCTATATTTTTGGGTCGGGTCGGGTTATGGGTTAATGAAACATCTTACACGAACCCCATTCCCCAACAACGCCACAAGTATCAGATTGCTCATGAGTAGCTATTAGAATATAGATCAAAAAGTTTGGAGAGAACCTGATTAGAGCACTTACAAATTGTTAAGAAGAAAAATAAAAGGACAATCAAACTAGATTTCAAGAGAATCTCACTTCTAGCACAATTTCAAACAGAGATACTAAAAGAAATTCTCAAATCTCAATATATGATGAATGACAGAACAATGAACTTTGTTTTTAATGTCAAATTAAATATACAGATGGAAAAGTTGACTGGAGAGGGAAAGTGATGGGTAGGTAAAGAATTTGAAGGAGAGTTGGGCAACGGAGAGTGAGGATGGCAACAACCATAGGGAGGGAGGATGGTGACGACGACGTGGGCGACAATGATGGTGATGGAGAGGGAGGAGGTTGATGTCGGAGAGTGAGGGACTGCGAGTGCAATGGCCGTGTCCAGAGGAGCGTTGTGATTGTTGTGAAGGAATTGCTGAATCATGGATTTTGGGAGGCTAGGGTTCCATATTGTAGTGTATATATTTATATATATAAAATAATAATAATAATAATGTTTGGTTCAGGTTGAATCAATCCAATTTTTTTGATCCTGTGAACCGAACCGGATTTTTGGTTGTACAAAAATCTAAGCAAACCCAAACCAATTTTTTTAACCCAACCGAATCCTACTGTTTGGGTTGGGATTTTAGATTGTTCAGGTTACCGGGTCATTTGAACACCCCTACTTCTCTCAACCATAAGATTGATATCTAAAATCAATTAATCTGTTATCAAGAGATTAATAGCACTAAACTAGATACATAAATGAAAGAAAAGAAATCAGTCAAAACAATCAATTGATCGACTCATAATGTGTAATGACATGATTACATCAACCCCTAAGAACTTAATGTTTAACTACTCATGTTCAAGAATAAACAATCATATCTAATGAAAAATCCCTTCAGAAGACTACAAAGAGTCAAGGGAAGGGAGAAAAACTAAATTTGACATGTTAATCATTCGAACTGAAAAGATATCCACGATCTCGAACTTCAAATTTTTCTCTCTGCTCCATAGCCTTGCCCTCAGAAGCGAACATCTCTATGTAGAAGTTTCTCTGATGAAATCCTCTTCCCTTGCGGGATGCATGAGCTTCAATTTTATAATGTCATTCTGGATGCTAGGGACACCAGGCATATCAATGTGCTAGTCAAAGTAGCACATCTTTTCCATTCATAATTGAGACGTTAAGATTAAATTCTTTTACTTGTGTACTTTGTCGTAGCGTTGAGACGCCACTAGACAATGTCTCGATGCTTCCTCGCGGGTCTTCTGGCTTTCTTCTTGGTGGCATCTCAATGCTGTCCACTCAGGCATTTTGGCTTTTTCTTCTGCTGCTGTTGTGAAGTTCCTCGGGTTTTGGGCCTCATTTGTCTCATGAAACCCCTTGGTTGCCTATGTTTTTATCCAAATTAACTGATTTGATGGCGCATTCCTAATTCCTTAAAATCTTTTTGTTTTATTTAAAATTAAGTTGCCATATTTCTAAAATTTGAATATATGCAGATATAGTCTGAAAATTAACTCAGACTAACATCAATCAAGCAGTAAAAATAGCTCATAGGGTGTTTTATCTAGCTTTCCCAACTAATCTTTTTCCTTGTATTTTTTCAGTGTTCTTGTTGGTAGCTTTGCAACTCCTCATCTTCCGTCAAAGAAGCAAACGTTTTTTGGGCATCACAGTATTGATAAGCTCAGACATCAAATGCAACGTGAGATGGTAATGTGTGCGTCTTTCTCTGGAATACACCCGATTATGCTATTTATAACCTTCCTGCCTATTCACTCCTCCATTTCTTCATCTATTCATTGCTTTTTGGTTACTGCCCAGAAAGAAGCTGTATCAACTTCGCATTGTTCTCAGCCAAATACAGTAGAATATGACATGGCCATGGAGTGGTGTTTACTACAAGAAAGATCAGAATTCGTCTGCAAAAAGTTGTTCAAGGTCTAAATTTCAATATATTGAACTTAAATGATGAAATTTTCTCATGAATTTGGCATCTTTTTTAACTAGCATTTGTTCTTTTTTACTTCTAGCAACAAGAAGAGGAGTTAAGAAAACTCAAGAGCAAGCTGAAATCTAGATGAGCTCCACTGGCCTCACAGATGCTATATTTGGCAAATATTTTAACCAGGCGAGAAATCCTTTTGATCTAGCACGTTTTGAATCATGGGAATACCTTACTCTTGCAAGTACCAGATATGATAGAATTAATTATCTTGCTCTTGCAAGTTATCAAAGTGGATTAATCGGCAATTGTCAATTGGTAAAACTCTCGCACTTATTCACATGTCAAATATATACCTGTTTTCTTTCGCTTGAAAAATTTGTTGTTTTCTTCTGTCATACCAAGAACCGTTCTGTTTTTCTATATTATGGTTGCCAAATGGTTCAGAATGTTGTGTTTATTGAATTCATGTATTAATACGATCTTCTGGCAGAAGCTAGGTAAGATCAGTTGGATGAGGTCGAGGTCCTAGCTTTTCGAGGATCAGCCGAAACGTTTTGAGGAACTTAAAAGAGATAAAATTTCTTGGAAACTTTTGAGGCTTTGGAATCAAGGCAGCTGCATGTGGAGACATGGTAGGTTATATCAATACTTGCTGGTGTCCCATTATTGGTGGTGAGTGTATATGGAATTCGCATATTTATTCTAAAAATTGAAACCAGGAAGTATTTGAGAGGGTCACTATTTATCCATGGCGTTCTTCTCTGCCTCTGCTAAAATCAGTTTATAGTTTAGATTTTGATGATAACTCATATCTAATTAGTTTTGGTGCTCAATTTATTGTAGTTGTTGTATAGAGTAGGAAGCAAAGGCATCAAGTAAAGCGGTAAATCATCTTATTTTGAGTTTTCTTTAGGTAGAAAAATTAAGCTTTAGCTTAGAATTTAGTTCTCTGGAATTAATTGTTTCTAATCAAGGTTTAGATTTAATTGGAAAATTTTGGTTGGAATTATTTTTTCCGAGTTCGACTTGGTACTTTTTGGCGTAGTTCGATGTGTATGTTTTGAGGTGGAATTTTTTTTAATATTAAGTTAGTACACACTCATTTCATTCAACATTTGACATGTCAAGAATTGATACTTTATTTTATTTTATGAATCTCACACATTATTACATGCTTATTTTATGGAGGCGGTATGGTTGGTAGTGCTTGAAAATTTTCCTTTTGAGCGGTTGATGATTCGGTCATCCTTTAATTTATTGGCTGTATCATATTTTTTTAATTATTTTTTTATTTTAAGGTTTTTTTAATTGACAATTCGAAGAATATTTCAAAGCTTAATATGTTTCATTTTAATTTTGTGACATGAATATTATTTTAACTTTAATAAATAATGGAATAGAATGTACAAGTATATCAAAGGAAAAAGAAAGATCTAAAAAAATATTATCAGCTTTTATCTCCTTTTTAATATAATAGAGATGAAAATGTATTGTGATTAATTAAATAAAAATTTTAAAATTCACATAATGGTTATTATTGATTTTGTTTTGGGTGTGTGTGCGTGGGTACGATGTTATTATTGAAATTGTCTATTGAAGAATCGATAGAAACAAGTTGTCAAAAAAATTCATAAAAGATCAATTGATTAGGCTTAAATATTTATGAGGGTGGGTGCTGTAGGCGTATTATATTTTAGATTTAAATAATATTTTAGTCTTAGTATTTCTTTGCTTTGGTTTACTTTAGTCTTTATATTTTAAAAAAGATATTAATTTTGATCCTTATAGGTTTATTTTTATTCTTGTATTTTCAAAATACTTATTTTAATCTTTGTACTTTCAACTTGAGTTCATTTTTGTCTTTGATCTCTAAAAAATGAAGTAGAAATGAAAATGAAGAGACTAAAATGGTTACTTTTTTAAAGTACAAGAATCAAAATTAACATTTTGAAAGTATATGGATTAAAATAAACCAAAGTTAAAGGAACTAAAATGAACGAAAATCAAAAGTATAGGGATCGAAGTGGTATTTAAATTTAAATTAATTTTATTTTGGGTGTTTATATGGGTAGTTTTAAGAAATTGTGTTTGAAGCAATTTGCCTTCGGAATGAAAATTCAACAAGAGTACTTTTGACGTCTGAGATGCTTCGATGGACAAAAGAAAAAAAAAAAAAGAAAAAAAAAGGTATCATTAAGAATGCGCGATATCATTAAAATATCTACTTTTATCTTTTTGTATAGGGAAAAAAACTCATGTAGTTATAATTTAAGCCTATTTATCTCACTTTAAAAAAGTAATAGAATACTAATATTCATTGTATGAAATAGAGAGATTAAATTTAATGTACCTATAATTTAAGAGTACTACCTACTCAATTGGTTATCCAAAGGATCAAAGAATAACTATCTATCTATTCCTTATATTATACATATATTCCACTTTTTCTTTTTCCTTTTTTCGAGTTCATCAATTTTGTATCATACGAACACATTAATAATGATGGCTTAAAAGTCAAATAGTAATCCACTCAACACGTTTATATTTTATTCCTAATTGCCGAACCTCCATCATTTTCCCATTGAAATTATGTATTAAAATTGAGTTATATTCTACAATTAGACAAGGCTGTCACTCTCCGACTCTTCCATTTCCACACATGCTTCGAGAGACGAAAAACAAAATTATTTAAAAAAAAAAAAAAAGGACTCTTTCGGCGGCTCTTTTCTTGTGTTTAGAACAAACCAATCTTGATTCCCTTTTAAACCAACCACCACCAAATGATCTTCTCCATTTTTCTCTCTACTTTTCTACACTAAATTCATCGACCCTTTTGATTTTTGATTCTAATTTTCATATTTTAGGCTTCAGTTTGTGGATTCAACCGGCAAATGGGAATCAAATGGCGCAATTCACGTAGTCAAAGCATCAGATTGGGTCAGAGCTGTGTTTCTTCGATTCAACAAGAAAGCAAACAACTCGGATGGCAGATTTTGTGGAGAAAATTCAAGAAGGAGAAGGAAAAAATCTTCAGTTGTTCTTCAGTTGAGTTACGTTCTTCTTATAATCCAAATGCTTATCAGTTGAATTTTGATGAAGAAAATTGGGGCTCTGATCCTGATAATCTCTGCCGATCTTTCTCTGCTCGTTTTGCTGATCCATCAATTGTTTCAAGGAACTTGAGATTGTTGGATTAAATCTTTTTTGTTAATTTTCAATGGAAGTAATTGATGGTTTTTGTGTAATTTTTGTGACCCATTTTCGAAATTCCAATGATCAGATTGTGAGTTGGAGTTTTGGTTCAGTCCTAAATTGTGATTATGTGTTTGTTTCAATGGGACTGTTCAATGTTTTTGTGTTCAGTTTATATTTTTCTTTAAAAGGAAGAAGAAAGGAATACTTTGTTGCAAAATATTCAAAAGATTTCAAAGTTAATTCATTGCTTTAGCTGTAAGCAAAGTAAAATTTTCTGATAAATTCGTATCGAAAATCTTTTGATATATATGAAAAATTATTATAAATAAAAAATATCATACTATTTATAAATATAAAAAAATTTTAGGTAATAGAAATTTATTGCAATACAGATAGTAAAATTTTTTATATTTATGAATAGTTTGACTTATTTTGCTATATATATAGAGGATGTTTTTAAAAATAGAAAAACTGTTGAAAATAATTACAAATATAGTAAACTTATCATTTTATCAAATATATACGGATAGATGTATATTTTACGTCTATGACTATCGTAGTTTATCACAAATAGATAGTAAAATTTTGCTATATTTGTAAATAGTTTGATATATATTTTTTTCTCTTTATAATAATTTTCTTATATATAATGTCACTTTTTTTCCTATTAAATGTAATTAAATATTGCGTGAAGAGACTTTATTCCACCGAACTACAGGAATAGATTAAAAAATAATAATAATAAATAAATTAAAATATCATTTTAGTTTCCATTTTGTATTATGTTCTATTTTAGCCTCTATAGGATTAATATCAATATTATTCAAATCAATGAAACTTGTCAATACAAAAAGACAACATCTTTATTTATAGAGAATTAGAAAGCAAACTTAGTTAATTAAAGAAACTAACTCTAATCCTAATAAATCAAAGAAACTAATCCTAATCTTAATTAACTAAAGAAACCAATCTCAATCTTAATAAATTAAAGATATATCCATAATACTGTAATCCTATTACATCACTATACATACAATTAATGTTCTAAGTCATTTGAAATTAACATTAACCTAAATTGATTAAATGATGATTATACTTACAATTAATGTTCTAAGTCATTTGAAATTAACATTAACCTAAAATGATAATAATTTATATGTAAGAAAAGATGGCATGTAAATATATTTTTAAAATTGAAAGACAAATTGTTAATAGAAACTAAATTATTGTAGCATCAAGGCGGTCCCTCGTCCTACTTCATTGACAGTGGCTGTATGTCTCAAACATTTTTGTCTTAAAAACTGTTATGATTTGTTCCAAATATTGAGACTAAATTTGGACATTAATATAGGCTAAATTAGAACACAGAGAGACCAATTATATTTTAACTCAAAAAGAAAAAGAAAAAGAAAAAAAGAAAAAAAATTAAGTCTTTTGTTTTTAGGTTTGGGTACTATGCCTTGCTTAGTTACTATTTTGCTTTTTGTTTTAGTTTTTAAAAATTAAGTTATTTCTTTCACATTTCTGAGAATTTTGCATTTTTCTTAAATACGAGGAGAATTCTAAGCCAAATTCCAAAAACAAGGACAAAATTTTAGAAGCGTACTTTTTTTAGTTTTCAAAATTTGGCTTGATTTTTTAAACCATTCATAAAAACTAGACAACAAATGAAAAATTTTGAAAGAGGAAGTAGTGTCTATGCACTTAATTTTAAAAAATAAAAAATAAAAAACAAAATAGTTACGAAATGAAACTGTAATTAAAAAAAAAAAAAAAAAAAAAAAAAAAACAAATTTG
>QLSR01000314.1:2041092-2105555 GCA_031780015.1 Citrullus colocynthis
AAAAAAAAAAAAAAAAAAAAAAAAACTTCGATTTGGATCATCTCTTTTTCAAAAGGAAAAATGTTCCTCTTTAACTTTGGTTTGGTATATCTTGGCAGCTGGAAGATAATTGAAGTAAAATAATGAGATGATATACAATAATTTTACAAGTCAAAGCAATTTAAATTTGATGGAAAACTAAAATTTAAAATCATTAGGCAAAATAATATAACAAAGAATCTTAGATATTTAATATTTATATTATAGACTTGAGAGTTAGTTATGTCGGCAGCCATAAGACTATCAGATTCAAAAGGAAGCCAAAAACACAAATTTCCAAATTTAAAAACAAAATCTTTAAAATGAATAAATGGTAGCCATCTTTGACCTTCAACGATAACCCCCGTGAGCTAGCTATACACATGCAACTTCCAATGTGAAAAGATTACCATAGGCTACGTTCCCACCAAGTTAAATGTAATCTAAAAAGTGAATCCTAGTTGATCATGTTTGTTGTTGTTTACCATGAACTATAGGGCCAACCTCCAAATCTGTATTCAAAACGCATACTAATTGAAGAATGAAGAGTACTCAATTTGATTGTAATTGAAAATTACGTAAGACTCACTGCCTTTATCATTACCGTTAGGGTCAAACAATAACAACAATGTGACAAATTCATAATTCTGAGTAAACATGATAAAAAATAATATAATTACATTTACGATTCAGCCCTATTAGAATTAATCTATCGATAAAATCTCATTACAATTACATTAATTGTCAAACACTAACAACAATGTGACAAATTCATAATTCTGAGTAAACATGATAAAAAATAATATAATTACATTTACGATTCAGGCCTATTAGAATTAATCTATCGATAAAATCTCATTACAATTACATTAATTGTCAAACACTAACAACAATGTGACAAATTCATAATTCTGAGTAAATATGATAAAAAATAATATAATTACATTTACGATTCAGGCCTATTAGAAATAATCTATCGATAAAATCTCATTACAATTACATTAATTTTCATTACGGGTGACCTTAAATACATAAAGAATACTTCCCCACTATCTTGAGCCATTTTAGCTTGCAAACAACATTCTCCAACTTAAATCTAATAGACCATAAAGTTTTATTTTGTACATATAGAATCTTCTATCCAGTTAATGTTATGATCCATATATTAGTGCTCTTGGGCTGTGAGGATCGATCAGTTCATGGCAGTGATATTTGGGTTATGAAATATTAAAGAAAGCTGAAAATTGGGACGAACGATGATCCACCAACTCTCCAAGAGAACAAAGTTTTATATAAATTTGATATTTAGAAGCTCCATATTACAACCCCTGAAGTGGCTATTTATAGCCTTACAAGGAAATAAGACAATGGACTAATTAATTCTAAAATACTAACAAAACACTAATTAATCTAAATTAATACCTATACAAATATTAACTCAAATATACTAATTATCTCCTAATTCTCCACCTCACATTTTGGTCAAGGATTTAACTTTGTGAAAAATTTGAACCTCTTACATCTTCATCCTTCAAATGGGCAATACGTTAACCACTTCAGCTAAGCTAGATAGTC
This sequence comes from Citrullus colocynthis, assembly GCA_031780015.1. Taxonomy (NCBI): domain Eukaryota; kingdom Viridiplantae; phylum Streptophyta; class Magnoliopsida; order Cucurbitales; family Cucurbitaceae; genus Citrullus; species Citrullus colocynthis. The sequence continues at coordinate 2,042,686 of QLSR01000314.1, forward strand.
AATTAAGCAATTTAAAAGGGGAAGAAAAAGAAAGAAAGAAGCCAGCGCAATAACCTTACAGATCAAAGACAAACCAAAATGGAAATCAAATAAGATGAGTGCAAATTTCTTATAGAGGAATAATGTTACATGTGTTTAATCTAAGGAGTTGGTAGTTAGGAAGAACAATGCAAACGACTCGAATAAATTTAAGCAGCGTACTATTTTACATTAACATGTATGGGGCTGTAGGCTTTGACTATCTCCTCAAGTAATTATAAAGGAGTAACAGAACAAGGGATCTAAAATGCTATGACAGAAGATGAAAGAATATGATACTGCAGGACTTCTTAAAGGAAATAAAAAATTAATTATTAGTTTATGGCCAAGAAGACACTCAATTACCACAAAAGCTCCATGTGTGAACTGCATTGGCAAACAGTTGAAGACCAAAACAAACAGATTCAGATGACTAAGTTTGTGCTAATATATAGAATATTACTTTTGGATTTAGGAATATGATCGAATCGAACCTCAAAAAGATCCCACTAGAGCTTGACAAGTAGCATGATACAGCTCTTCTACTTGTCAGGATGGCCCCTTTTACCCTTGCGACGTGCATGGTTGACAGTGTTTTGCATAGGTTTCTTTGTTTTTTTCCTGCAAGGGACAAGGAAACTTGAGTATTATATTCGTATATAAGAGAGAACTTTTTTCAATTACATATTATGTCAACACACGAGAAAGAAATGTTTTTCAATATATATAGAAAGAGAATTTCATAAGATCAATGGAAGATGAGCAGTTACAATTGTACTGACATAGAACTGTGTGAATAATACTGACCAGAAAATGGCAGAGCATATATTAAACAGAATAATGATAGGAAGAGCCAATAAAGCAGAAGCCTGCAGCAATTCAATTGGAATTCAATGTTAGAGAGATGAAAGGGTATGGCACAAGAAAAAAGGATACTAGTTCATGTTGAGCAACATAAAATGCGTACCGCAAACCATTCCAACTCTCTAGTTGCGAGCGGCTTGGTCAATTCGTGTTTGTTGAGAGTCTCTTTAACAGCACCTTGAACCTTAAGAAAACAAATAATAGCTTACTTGTAGTTAATTCCTCTCAAGAAAAAGATAATTATGGTTCTGGGGGAAAAACATATATTGCAGTCTCATTTGAATACATAACAACCAACAGTCTATAATTAAGGAGGGAGATTCTACATTTCCAGCTGAACATTTGGCAATTCGAACACAGATAGTTCTACAGTCATTCTCAATTTTTAGCTCCTTCAGATGATAAAAAAGAAATATCCCCTCTAAGCAACGTGGCCAGACTTGTATTCCTTCAAAATTAGAGCCAATTACCATACTACTTCCCCAGTATAGCCATCTAGTTTGAGAGAGTAACTACGGTTATGTTGAAGAAAAGAAATGAATAATATATTGTTGCTAACAGTTAGTCTAGGTGATTGAAAGGAAAGGTAAAGGTCTAGAACATATGGGCAATTCTTTTATTCTATATCAGTTTCATTCTATATTTACTATTTTCTTCACCAACCAAAATAATAATAATAACAACAAAATAAATAAATAAGTAAGCTTAGTAAATAGTAACTGTAAACAAGAGATGGAGGACTAGGGGGATTTGGAATGGGGAAGGGAAATAAAGAATTTCAAAATTTTAGGTTAGTATATAAACTAGGCAATAACGCAGGGACTTTGAAGTACGTAAGCCAGCAAATCAGTTACCACAGTCCATATGTCCTCTATTAGAAAAGAAGTGGGGAAGAATGCATAGAGTGTACCTTATGATGATATACAGCCGCAGATTTTAGAAATTTTCCATATGCACGAACTAGTTCCTTTGTATACGGCTTCAAGACCACCCTAGCCTTTTCTACATGGGGTTTCGTAACAGTAGCAACTTGATCAATATATGGCTTGCTGAATTTTTTAACTTCCTGCCATCAAAACGAGAAAAATGAGGATTTGTTTTTGCAGTGAATAGTAGCTATTTGTTACTTAGGGGGAAAAAATGATGCAGTATAGACAACATACCCGATAGTACGGACCAATAGCTTCTTTAGATTTAACTGCATAAGGAGTTATAACACTCTTTGATGTCTGATAAAATTCCACCGTTTTTGTAGTTAATGTCTCGACATGTGGTTTAACATTTGTTTTTACTACCAACCATCTTTCCTTCACAGCTGGGATATATTTCTGCAAGCCACATCATAGCATATGAGAGAGCAATCCACTGTAAGGCTCCTAGTTAGGACTATATGGGGATAATTAGTATTAGTATCAGTAAGGGACATATTAGTAAATAACTAGTAAGTTTGTTAGTGCTTTTAGTTATAAATAGAGGGAGTCAGCTGAAAGCAAGGGTGTGAAGAATTTTGTGAGATTTCCTTAGTTGGGAATTTGGGAGAGTCTAGCCCTCTTGAAAGGCTAGTGGTTACCTTTTTACTTGTTCTTATGATCTTATAGCATATTTCCTTATATTTCCATATATTTCCATATTTCGTTGTTCTTGAGTTTGTTGTGAGTTCTTGAGTGTGTTCTTGTTAGGAGGTGCCCTAACGTCCACTTAAGGAAAATATCCTCAGATAGCAGCCTGGTAACAAATCTGTTGGTGTTTCAAAGGGCCCATGGAAAGCCATTGACAAACAGAAAATTTTGGTTTTAAATCACATCTCCTTAAAAGTTGGGAAGGGGGATCGGACATTTTCTGGAAGGATTCCTGGCTGTGATCATTTTCACTAAAAGATGAATTTCCAGGACTCTACTCCCTCATGATTGATAAGGACTCCTCTGTTGCTAAATGTTGGTCCTCGGGACAACAATCCCGGAATTTTTTGCCAGAAGGAACCTTAGGGAAGAAGAAACTGATGGAAAGGGGCTTATCCAAAGAAGATATATTTTTTATCTAGGAACTCACTCACTCATGATCAATACCCAAGACCACATCAAAGGAGGTTCCCTTGGCTTTAAATCTCCCCAAATTGTTGTCCAGTGTTCACTTTGTTACAGGGATGCTGAACACAGATACACATCGTCAAAAATTTCCCCTTGGTTGCTAATTTTTGGAACAAGCTGTTAGCTTCTTTGGGTGGTCTAGGGTCTTCCCCGACAATAATCTCACTTTCCTCTCCTACATCCTCACTGGACACCTGTTCAAGAGGCAAAACTTCATCAAAGCTTTTCTATGGAACATTTGGAAAGAACACAAAGGTTGACTCTTCTCAGCAAAATACTCAAGTTTCAACATGACTATGGAACCCAGTTATTCTTTTCAACGTGAATTCTCCATAGGAGTAGAAAGAAACCGGCTTGCCACAAAAGTTTCCCTCTCTCCCAGAATTGGGACGCGACAGAACCTCCTCATTATCACTTTAAAATCCCACTGAGGCACCCACAACCCAAATGAGCTCCTAAAGGAGCTAAAACACAAACAATTAAAGGACAATCAACTTTTTCGAAAATAAAGGCAAGGAAAGAAGAAATCAAGGAAAAGATGACTAAATCAACACTGACCCAAAAAGGAGCTATAAACTAAAAAGCATGAAAGGGCTCCCGAGAAATAATTACGAAAGTCTTATTGGACACCCAAAGCGAGGCGTGCCTTGTGAAAGTGCCATTCCCCTTCACAGATGCTTCTTGCATGAGAGATGGTGCCATGCATTACCTTTACACATCCAATCAGCCGAAATTCTCTCAGCAATCTTGTACAGACTAGTGACGAAACTATTAGGTCAAAAGCCTTTGATCTTTATGAGCATTTGCATTTTTATGATGACAAATACAGGTCCTTAATCATGGAAGATCTTACACAGACGTGTAATAATAGGCCTAAAGAATTAGTAAACAGTGAGCAGATTAATGGGGAGTTTAGCCCACCAACTTGAGTTGATTTGAGTTGGTTAACTGTTTGGCACACATACTTCACAATCCTATGTTAAATAACTCCCCTCCACCAACTTCAACACTGTTCACTATTGATGTATGCACACCTATCGAGAAACTTTATTTTCCTCTCTTTTTCTCTCTCCCCTCCCTCCAATGTTTCCAACAACTCCACCAAAAAAAATATTAAAAAAAAGTAATAAAAAAATTATGTTTAACAAACTACCAATTTGGAATCTTATAAAATTAGGAATTTTGATTCAAAGAATAATCTACAAATTGGTCACATTTAAATAAAAAGATAAGTTAGAGAATTTTGATTTTGATTCAATTAGAATCAAAACGAATTTGGGCATAATCAAATTTTTATCACAAATCAAATTCCACAAAATATATTTTAGAATTCTATTCCAAATCTAAACCAGAATTTAGATAGAATGTAACATTTACCTTGAATTCAATTTGAACATATTCCAAACTTTATCCTAAATATATATATATATATATATATATTTTTTTTTTTAATGTAAAATTCAAATTCAAGCCATCTAGGATTTTTTTTTCCGTGAGTGTCCGAGCCAGCTTACGCGCACCTCGACTAATCTCACGAAACAACCCGCTTAACCCTACAACATTTGGGTGTGTGGAAACCCGTAGGATATTAAATCCTAGGTAAGTGACCACCATGGATTGAACCTATGACCCCTTGGCCCTTTAACCTTTTTAAGATATTCCCACTATCACTAGGCCAACCCATGATGGTTTCAAGCCATCTAGGATTGATCTCAAAGAAAGAAAATTTGTTACATTCATATTCAACCCAAATCAAATTTGTGTGAAATTGAAAATAAAAAAGTACAACAAATGATGTAGAAATTTCGAAATTAAATTTGTTATTATTAAAAATTTCGATTGAAAGATAGCTTTAATTGTATACTATACATGAAAAACAAGTTAGCACACAAATGTCAAAACTCCTAGTTAAACAAAACTTTGCACCCTAAACAGTAAACACAGACTTGCTAAACCTAAACTAAATAACTCTACACTCCAAACACAAATTATTGAACCCCACAAACTAATTAACTCTCTAGACTTAATAACTCAACTTAGTGCCCAAACGCCCCCTAAATGAACGAGAAGATCTGTGCTTTCTGATTATTACTGGGAGCCCTATCTAGATTAAGCATCATGGAAGAAAAGAACCTTAACGGTAAAAGAATGAGAAGCTACAATATTGCATAACACGATATACAGAAAACTCTCTCTAGATTGGAAGGAAATAACCTTAAAGGTATATGAATGAGAAGCTACATTATTGCATAATGCAATCCTGTGTCGTAAAATACGAGAACTTTAAGGTATTGAACTATTGAATTAAGATACTAGAGAATTGAAGTCCAGACCATCATTCATTGAGATACCATGTCAATGTCTAAGATATCAAAGCACGAAAAGGCAGAAACTAAAAACTAAAGCCTTACCACTTTCACTGTTCTGACATGGGGTTCAGCCCATTTTGCTGCTTGTGCTGTCTTATCTGCAGCCTGCAGCAAATTGGAAACATTAGTTAGTTGATAAATTTACTAAATCATACACTAGTGTATAAATAAATGTAGGCTTACTAATAACAAAACATATATACACACATATACATACTGTCTTTTAAAGCTCAAGGCGCAATAAAGCCCAATAGTCTTCTTGGGCTTAAGCGCAAGGCACAAAAAAAAAGCATAGTTTTTTTCTTCTTCTTCTTCTTCTTCTTTTTTTTTTTTTTTTTTGAGCGCACTATATATACAAGTACTACATAAATAAGAAAAAGCATGGTTGTAGTGGGAATATGAAAAAAAAAAATCCTAAACATAAGGAATTTTGCATTTAGGATTAGTAAATTTTATTTTTTAGTTAATAAAGAAGACAAAGCCTTATTATTATAATTATTTAATAAAAATGAAAAAAACTCAAGGCCTAGGGCTTTGGACCCCGCTTCACAGAAGGTGTGTAGACTATTTTGTGCACCCACACCCATACCTACGCCTAGTGCCTAGGCCTAGGTACGCTTGGGAGGGCTTTTTAAAACACTGCATATACATAAATACATGATACATACATCTAAAGAGAGGGAAAGAAAACACACAAAAAAAAGAGCATAACCAGCCAACAACTCAATTTGTTTTCAGACTTGAGTTATAGAATTACACACGCTAACTAAACTAGCACAACTCATACAGATCCCAGTGGCCAGAAGACATAAACTAACTCCACCTAAATAAAACTTTGACCCCAACCAGTGAATTCAAAGAACAAAAAGGCGGGGAAGGGGAGAGAAAAGATGCCACCGGTAACTTTTTTTTTCGTGTCAAAATAGTTTGAAGGAAGTGAAGCTTATATAATAGTACCTTCTGAATTACCAAATCAATTGCAGGTTTTGCATGCTCATTCCAATGTGTTTTGATCAAAGACTGCAAAGGTAAACCTTCAGAACTCATAGGAGTAAAAGTTAGGGGATGGGAACACTATAATAGAGCATTACCTGAAAATGGCCATAATGTGAAGCGAGCCAAGGCGGGAGCCACGCACCATGAACCTGCTGATGAAATAAAGTTAGCATCTCCCTCATAATTGAAATTTGATCTAAAATAGCATCCACCACTCTATATTATTCAAACACGTTACCTCTGTCAACTCTTTGATTTTTGAAGCTGCCTCAAACTTGGCCTTCCTCATCTCTTCCTAATTTTTATTTTAAAAAGCAATAAGAATTTGCAGCAAAACATCACTGTCAGGAGGCTGGACTAATAAAGTTCAGAAGCATCATGAAGTACCTTAGACAGTTCAAGAGCCCGTTCAGTTACACGAATTCTGCTCTTCTGTTCTTCATGAATCTTCTGGAACTGTTAAAGTCAAAATCATCTTCCAATATCAGGTATTTCCATAACGTGTACAAAGTTAGTGTCAGAAAGAATAAAAGAAAGAGTATCATAACTCAGAAAGATAGTTTAAAAAGAGAAATACATCCTATTTCAGATAACGTTTCCTAGAACTAGAAGTTTATAGCAGGAAATCTGACTCTACTTGACTGAAGTTTATACGCTGAACTGATTTTAATTTTTTACAAACGCAGTAGCTGCAATGAAAATGCCTCTAAATAGAACAATAGTCTTGCATTTCACATTTAAGAATCTGCTAATAGACAAATGTCAGAAAAGGGCTTAGAATCTAAATCTAATAAGAGACTTTAATGAAATTGAACGAAGCCTGCATAGAGTAGCATTCTTTAGGATAAAGCATATGTCATATGAGCTCAATTCAAAAAACACCAAGGAAATACCAAGGAAGCACCAATGATAAAGAGTTGATGGTGCAGCAGAGGACAAAGATGATAACATATGTCATACTTCATGCCAGAAGTAATTACAATCAAACAAAATTATTATCATGATGTTACATATATTGAAGCTATAAAAAGCCATCACCCTGAAAAACTAGCAGTATAAGAGAAGAAACTAGTGAAATAATTTCTTACATTCTCTAATCTTAAACTGGCTTCATGTGTTTTCTTCTCAGCTTCATTTGCTATAGTTTCCCAGGATTCTTTCTCACCATTCAGTGTCTCCAATTGCCTTTTGAGATCATCGACCTGCAGAAGGGTGGTACGTCATCAAAAAGAAGACAGTGATTTCAAAAATATAACAATAAGAAATATTGATTTTCATTTCTCGCCTGTCTTTCTAGTTCATGAGCACGTGCATATGCCTTCCCAACCTGCTCCTCAGCATCTAATTTCCCCTTTTTCTAAGCACAATAATAGATTACAAAATTTCAGCATTTGAGTGAAGCATTGCATATGGGTCTTCAGAGATAATTACAGGAAGATCAAGCATGTGTTCAGAGGGAGAGCATTAAACCATCCTGAAAGACTAACTGACTAAAAGACTAAACTGCTGCTGCCAAACTGCCACAAACCTGAAGAGAAGCAATCTCACTTTCGAGCGACGAAATGCTATCTAGCTTGGCACTAATGATCTTTTCCTTCTGAGCTATTACCTCGTCCTTTCTCTTCAATTCTTGGTTTTTTTCACCGAGGTGGGATTCTTCAGCATTGAGTAAAGTCAAACGTTGACAACCAGAAAAAAGAAACAAAAACAAAAAGCATCAGTACACCAATTTAGATTTTGAGAAGCTTTCCCAAAAAGTTAAGGCACGAGTATGAATAGTGATCATCGCATGCTGATAATTAAAAGGAAATGGAACCCAGTTTTCTGGGTATAGCAGACCCACAAGTTGAGAAACCGTTAACTTCTAAAATTCCTATACCTTATTGTCACACACACACACACACGCACACACGCACACACACACACACAAAAAATAGAGACTTCACAACAGATCTATCTTTCAGATAAGATTAATGCAAAGCACAATGGCGTTTTTAATCTGGCCAATCCGAGATAATATGAAATTATAGATCCCATTAATCTTTAAATTACACTCGTATGAACTGGTCTACATTCTCCATGCAATGAGATTGCCCTCCCACTTTTTTCTTTCTTGCTAATGCTTCCTCCGAAATCAAAAGCTAGTAATAAAAATTCGTAAGAGACGATAGCTAGAGTTAAGGATAAGCGATATCTAACCAAGCTTTTGGATCTTGGACTTAAGCTCGTCCAATTCGACCTTCAAATCAGAAAACTCAGAATTATCCGATCTAATGATTTCAATTACTTGTTCCGCTTCTCCATCAACCGATACATCGGCGCGGACCTGCGTGAAGACTAGGGCTAGCAAAATGGATAGAATGGCGAGCTTTGAGATCGCCATGGTGGCCCAAATCTCGGCACAGAAACTCCAAAGGGATAGATGATGAACAAGCTCTTCGAAGTTCAAAGCTGAAATTTGAAACTATGCCATTGCGATCGACTCTTATTTTGTCGTCGTCAGTTCCACGAGGCAATTGTCAATGGATTTACTTTATTTTATTATTATTGTTTAAATTTTGTTTTTTTTTTTTTTTTTCCTTTTTACACCTTTCGTATATTCTTTTTTTTTTCTTTTTTTTTCTCTCCCCCCTTTTAGTATAAAATCGTATATTCAATTTTATTTTTTTCAAAAAAAAAATATCTATTCTAATTCTTATGGTTTTGAATAGTTTTCTATATAAATCAAACTTTACTATTTGGTGATGTAATATTTAAAATAGAAAAAAAGTTTACTATTTTTTTCAAAAAAAATCATTATTTATCCTTCAATAGACCAATTATTTGAATTTTCTGAATACATAAAAAATACCTCAGTTTAGATTCAAGAAAGTTGAAGAAATAATTTTAAATTATGCGATTTGAAATTCGAAAAAAAATTCTCAATTAATTACTTTATTTGGAAAAAGAAATATTCGAAATCAATCTATTTAAAATCTAGAAAGAAAAGTTGAGAATCTACTAATATAAACTTTTAATTGACATATTAATTGAAAATTAGAATATGACAAGGTCAATTATTTAATTTACTTTTAAATCTTTTGAAATCTAAAAAAAAAATTTGAAATTTTAAAAGTCAATCATCATTAAGTTAAGTTCGCTTTGACCTTTGATTATATAAAATAAATAGGAGTAATAAGTAAAAGAAATATTAGTAACGAAACATATGTTTTTTTAAAGTGTAAAATTAAAATGAAAAAGAAAACCTTAAAATATATATATATAATATTTAATTTTTTTACTATATAGAGAGAGTTTTTCTTGTAGATATTAAATTCGTACAGGCTATCGTACACAAATTTAACAAGAGAGATTGTAATAAACTGTTTTATCAGGAATATATAAAAAAGAAAAATCTGAATGTGTGGACCGTCATAACTGTTTTTCAGGACACGTGGCCCATTAAGATGAGCCCACGATAGGATTCAGAAACTAAACGTCAATATGTGGATATTAATAATGCTAATAAAGCAAATATTGTGGCCATTTTTTTCTATCTATTTCGTATATTTTCTTGTTTTCTTAAAAATTTTGGTCTAATTCTTCTCGGAAAAGAAAAAAAACAATTTTAGTCTAATTTTTTCTTTAAGCTAATCGCGATCTTAAATTTTTTAATTGTTATTATGTACACTGTCCATTGATGATTAACGAAAAAAATAACAAATTTTTAGTAAATTTGAAATACATTTTCAAGTGTTTAATTTAAAAAATAAGTCATTTTACAAGAAAGATAAGCGTTTGGCAACAACTTAAAATGAATTTTAAAATCCATTAGTATCTTAAATAGTTGCTGTCAAAAATATTTAAATGAAAATGAATTTTTGAAATTTTATTTTTTTAAGTTAATCCAAACGGACCCAACTCTTATAAGTTTGTAACGCCAACAATTATAGTAAAAAGAAAAAAAAACCCCAAACTATAATAAGATAAATGTTAAAATACTGTTTTGGTCCATATACTTTGCAATTTGTTCAATTTTAGTCTTTATACTTTTAAATGTTCGATCTTAATCATTGTTTTTTCAATAAATCTTAAATTTAGTCTCTCAAAGTTAATTTTTATCAAAATTATTACATAACCACAATAATTTTAAAGCAAAGAAACATAATATGTAAATATATTTTCAAAGTTTACAGTGAAAATGTTAATAAAAATAAAAAATAATGAAAAATATATAATAAACAAATAGTAATGATTAAATTTAAGATTTATTGAAAGTACAATGATTAAAATTGGACATATGAAAGTATAGGGACTAAAATTGAACAACTTCAAAAGTATAGGAATCAAAATGATATTTTAACCTAAACTAAATAATATTCTATTTGTAGGTTGCTTAAATATATATTAGGTGCTACATAACACTTATAAGATCACCGCATTTGTATACGTTATAACCACATGCATAAATCTACGAAGTGAAGTCGATTATAATTAAAAATTAGGTTAAGATTTATTGTATTGCAGTTAAATGATTTTTATTTAATATAGGGGCAAAATGAGGAGAATTTTTACATTCCAACTCTGTCCCTCATTTTTAAGCATATAACTATTATACTCTTAGTTTAGAGATTAGAGATTTGGCCCCCTCTTCTCCAAAATAAAGGTAATTATTACTTTTTTTTTCTTTTCTTTTAGTTTTTTCAGATATTCTCTTCTAATAAAATACTTTAAGTGTTTATGCTTTTTTATGGGCTTTATTTTGATAAAAAACGAAGACAACTATCCTTGACGAGTGTGTGTTTTCATTTTTGTTTTTTTTTCCCTCCAATTTTCCCTTCTCCAAAAGCAAAGGCAATCTTCATTGATGTTGTTTGCGTGGTTTTTTGCCCTTTTTTTTTCTAGTTTTTCCTTGTAACATTTCAGAAAAATCATTTCTTTCTTAGGGGCTTTTATTTTGATTGATTATGTTTATGGCAATCTCTTTCTCCAACATAAATGTAACTACTGTTATTGTGTGCGTTTTTTTGCTTTTTGTTTTCTTTCATTTTTTCGGTTCTTCCTTTTGCATTCTCAATAATACTATAAGTGCTTTTTATGGGCTTTATTTTGATTTGATATGTTTATGTTTATTGTTGATATTGAAAATGGAGAGAACATAGGAAAGAAGAAGAGTAACTACCATTAATGTGTGGGATGAGTTAGCAAATGGGAAGATATTTTGTTTAAATTTTAATAATTGTAATAGTAAACCATATATCATTTTATGGCATTGTTAATTCAATTATTATATTCATTACCCTTGTATTTTTAAGGTGAGTTTTTTTTTCCCTCTCCTCCTTCTCCAATAAAATAAACATTTTAAATTTAAAAAAAAAATGCATTTATTGTTTGGTTGTATACATTAATTAGAATTTTTTTTTAAAAAAAAATCAATGGATAGAGAATATTCAGAGATATAAGGAAGAAAGAGTTTGTTGATGTTGCTGAGAAAAACGTGAGAATCAATTGGAGGGGGAGAGATGTAAGGGAAGATTTGAGAATATTAGAGAATGAATAGTTATAGAGTGAAGTAGAAAATACTTACTAATTTTAATTTAAAAGATGTGATTGTGATTCAATTATATTATACTCATTATCCCTCCATTTTTAAGGAAGATTTGTTTGAAATGTTTTAAAAATATAATTAATATTGGGTTTATAAAAATAAGATTTAAATAATATCTATTTATGACATAAATAAATTTTAAACAAAAACTAAAAACTCTTTAGCTATCATTAAACCTACAAGATTTTAGGTATATATTTTTTTTTCTATGAACATAATTTTCAAAGACCGAGGAAAATCCGTTATCCTTTTCTTTCTTAAACATTTTATAAAATTCCATCTTTTTTAATCTCTTCAAATAATTGCAACGATTCTATTAAAGATATCCACTATTCATCGAGAGGATTTGAAATAAAATTCCTCCTTTCATGTATGGGAGTATATGCTTTAACGATAAGTATATGAGAAAACATTAAATTAAAAAAACTGTTGCATTATCTATATTACAAATTACGATACCAAATTTAATGATATGTACATATTTATTTGCTAATTTAATAACAAACATTTTTTTCCTTTATACTATATATATAAAGACGATAATACGAAAACACTGAAAAAAAAAAACTATATAATTCTTTTTACATGTTAAAATTTTCATATATTTTAAAATTTTTAATTAAAATTACGAAATTTTACGGTGCACTTGTTCCTAAACTAGCTCATTTTTCCTAAACTAGCCCAATAAATGAGGGTGAAGAGTATATGCCTCAGTCATTAAAATTAGCTTTCAAGCTGGGAGTAAAATGGTTTAAATGCAATATATAATGCATTTATTTTTTTATAGGTGCAAATATGGTATATAAATATCACCAATTTTAAGCTTAGAAAAATAAGATAAATAAATGTCGAATAATTAATAAATTCCAGTGGCTCTTAAAGTGCAGATAATTGTCTTTAATAATCGGGAGGGATCTACTAGTTAATCAGAATTAAACAATAATTTCAATATTAATTTTGTATAATTTTGAAATTGAACTTTACTATTTTTTATTTTTCTTCCCTTATGGGAGGGAGGAGGGGCATTAAAATCGAAGGTTCGGAAAAGTATCAATTTTTTACCATAAAATTGGCAAAGTAAATCAATTTTTACATTACCTTCAATTAGTTAAAGTATATAATATCAATGGAGAGGTAAAAGGATTTAGTTCCCTCACCCTGTGAATGAACAAAAGAAAGTCAATATTTATTCTAAACTTTTAATTTTATCTAACCTAAAACTTAATAAATTATAATATGTATAGCAATTTTTATCTATATATGTGTTTAATGACTATAAAACATTCATCTTGAATCTCGATATAATTAATGACACTCTTGGAGAAAATAGTTTATGGAGCTGAATTTTAGTTGAAATTTGTGAATTTTGGAACATCAATATTGTGCAAGGCTTTCATCATAATCACAATTAGTGATTTCTAAGAGATTTTACTATACTTTTTGTAAAAGTAATGGGTAAATTCAGTAAACATTATACATGGACCAAAAATTGAATAACAGGTTTAAGTTTGAGGTTGAATTTGAAAAGATTGAAAGTGTATAGGAGTATAAAAGAAAAAAAAAAAAAAAAAAAAAAAAGTATAGTCGGAACTTGTTATGCAACCATGCAAATCCTAAGTTATTGAGTTCCCGTAGTTCAGGGTTATAAACATGCATCCCCACAATAACCATACATTAAAGATAACACGATTTACTTCGATTTGGTTCTTCAAACAATAACAAAAAGCATTTTATAGTGTTACATAACAAACATTTCGTGTTGTCTAAATATGAAAATCTTTAAAATAACGAGCATAGAGTTAAAAGGTGCAAGTGCACACTGTCAACCAAGTAGTAAGTAGAAAATATTCCAAAAAATTTAACCTTTTCCGACGGTAAAAAGTGTTAGGATAGGCTTTTCCGATGCTTTTTAGCTCGTTGGGATTGACGTCGACAAAACCTCGTGGGGAAAATATTTTTCGATGCCGAAAATGTAATACGTAGGGGAAAGAAATTTCTAACGCTATAGAATTGATGTCCAAAAAAAGATATCCAAACGACACATAAATAAAATGGGGAGAAGTTGGACATGCTGACACTATCTTAGTGGTCGTTGATAGGTGGTGAATAGGGTGGGGCGGCGTTGGCCGTAGATGGGAGAGAAGGTGGAGCTGCAAAGAGGAAGAGATATCAAGAGTTACACCCTATCTCGATGCTATATAAAAGCATCAGGAAAGGTCATTTCTCCCGACGTCTAAATAGGCTATCGAGAAAAGTTCTACAAAATTATTTCCAAAATTTCACCTCTCCTGACGTTGTAAAAACTGTCGAGATAGGTCCTAACCAAAATTTTTTTATGAGCAATTCTCCCGATGCTACTTGAAATAGTGTTGAGAAAAATGGCATATCCTGACAACTTTCTAAATAATCGTTGGGATAGAACATCCCTCCCAACAATGATAAAACCATTGGAGTTTCGTCAATATTTGTCACTTTTCTTGGAGGGAGAACAAGGAAAGGAGAGAGGCCACATCATTAAAAAGATATATAATATTAAATTAATAATTTTTGCCAAATAGCCAACTAACTATGGCTACATTATTTTTCCATTAGTCAATTAACGGTCCAAAAAGTTTCCAGAGACAATTTAGAACAATTTCTCAAACCCTCGAAATATTAAAGTGTTCGTTTTTAAATTTAGAAACTAAATAAATATCAACTTCAAACTTCATAGACCAAAAATATATTTTGCGTAATAATTTACTCTTATACGTTCAAAATTGGTTTAAAATATAGAAAAAAAAGTGCATAACAATATTTTTATTAATTATAGTTACATTTGTTGAGAGTTAATTGTTCGTGTAAAATGTAGTACTGTTTATATACTTTGTGCATAAATATTGTTGTTAATTAGTTGCATGTGCAATAAATATATATTTTTTTTTATCAAAATATTAACAAAATGATGACTATGTATGTGATTTGATCATAACGTCTTAGATAAATTTACTCGATTTATTTTCAACTTTAGTTTTAATTTTCTTCAACTTTTATTGCATTAGTCAAAGATATTTGTACGTTAAATGCAATCACCAATTAGATGATGAAATATTCACGACTTTATTTGGCTTTTACATTTCCTAGACTACTAGGATCAAAATGTGTATATATAAGTAATCTTTGACATTATATAGCCAACTTTTATGATAAACGTCACCCTAATAATTATCTTGCATGAAAGGTAAGATTTACATGTCGGTAAACGGTTTAATTCGGTTCAATTTTGAATTTAGGTTTGGATTTGGAACCGAATTGAACTAAATGATTCGGTTTCAAAATTACTCTAAATCGAACTGAACTATTTTTTTCGATTTTAGTAAATTTTCGATTTGGTACAATTTGGTTTTGGAAAACGGTTCGATTTTCGTAGTTTAAGTGACCACCCTTATGTTAAATGTATAAGAGAGAAGTGTTCTAAACTGAACGTGGCAGCCCTAATGAATAATTTATCCTCCAAAAATAAAGAGGAATCATAAATTAAGTTTAATACAATTTGGTATGTTTTTTAGAGTAATTTTGAAATGGTTAAAATCACTTTCATCATGTTTAAAATAACTTCAAAACATATGTTTAATCACTCAAAATCAATTCATAGTTTTTAATGAGAAATCACTTTCATCATGTTTAAAATAACTTCAAAACATACCTTTAATCACTCAAAATCAATTCATTGTTTTTAATGAGAAATTATCTTAAAATGACAAAACTGCTGAAAATATTTATAACTAATAGCAAAATACACCGTCTATCTATGATAGACTACTATTTGTGTCTACCTGACACAAATAATATTGTCTATCGCGGTCTATCGCGGTCTATCGCAGATAGACAGCGAAATTTTGCTATATTTGTAAATATTTTGGTACCTTTTGCTATATTTGAAAAGAGCCTTTGTTCAATTTTATATTTTCAAATGCATTTTTGATAATATTAAAATTGATTTTTTATGATCACAAGTATACTACAAGCAATTTTAGAAATAACATAAGTGATTTTAACTATTTTAGAATCACTCCCAAACAGAATATCTTTATACATTTGTATCCTATAATTTAACCATAAAACTTTTAGGTGTGGGACGCGTATAATGTATTTTAACATGTTTTTTTAAATTATTTAAAAATTAAATTTTCTATGTGTATTTAAAACAATCCATTTGTATAATTAAAATTAGAAGTTGTTCCAATCCGAAAGACTCCAAACTAGTAATGGTATAATTTCTAAACTTTTTTAAGTAAATGAATTTTGATATTAAACTCAAGTTTTGTTTTAAATCCATTGATGCATAATTCTAACACATGTATTAGAGAAAATATTGAAATCAAATAATTGATATAGTAGCAATATCTATTTTTTATATACATGTAATTGGGTTTTAGTCTTCTCATATTCTTCTTTTATTTTTCAATACTCGTTAGAAATAATTAAAATAATTATTTTAAATGGCAAAATTATTAAAATATTTTAAAATATAGCAAAATGTCACTGGATATGATAGATATTTATGGTAGTATGTTAAGGTTTATCATTATTTATAAATTAATATTTTGTTATATTTATAAATTAAATTGACTCGTTTTGCTATATTTGAAAATAATCTGAATAATTATGACATAATTTTTCAGACAACTCTAATAGTTACTTTGAGTGATTAATAAAATTATTTAGGTGAATTTAAGTTGATTTTAAATAGATGAAGTGAACATAATTATGAACCACTAATGAGTTTAAATTGCATGAATGAATTTATAAACATTTTTTAAATATAATTTTCACGTTAATGAGGAATTTGAAATATAATAATATTTTTATTATAAATCATGAAACTATTATTTCATGACTGAATGTTTTGTTTTTAATACAACGGTTAATCTAAACTATTTTTTAATAATTATTATGTAAAATAGGTATTTAGTTAGTTTTTTTTGTAATTGTTTCTTCGAAGAAATACATAGAAATTCGAGTTGTTTTCAAATATGGTAAAATGAGGCAAATTATTTATAAATATATAAAAATTCTATTGTTTATCAGTTGGTTCAAGTGTATTAGCATGCGCTCATCTAAATACATTGGCTAATTAATTCATTGGGACAATTGATTAGTATTACTAATCAACTTGGCTAGGCTTAGACAAAAAGCAAGAATCTAACTTGTGGGTTCAATAATCAAGTAAGCTAATTAGGACAATTGATTAGCCTTACTAATTAATGGTGTCTGTTTTGGTAGAATTTTATGTTAGTTATCTAATAATAGGATTGCTAGATTAGGATAATTCTTTTGGACAACGATAGACATCTAGAAGTCTATCATAGTCTATCGCAAATAAACAGTAAAAGAATTTTACATTTATAAATAGTTTGATATTTTTCTATTCATAATAATTTTCTTAAAATTCCCCTCCAACAACAACAACAACAACAACAACAACAACAACAACAACAACAACAACAACAACAACAACAAGTATAATTTGATTTTAAGTTTGAGTTGGTTTGGTAAAAAACTCGACATATTGATCTGTTATTATTAAACTCAAGCTTAACTAAATTCATATACTTATTTACAAAATTCATCATTAATTGGTTATTGTTCTTTTCAAATTTAACTAAATTCATATAATTATTTATTGTAAAGTCTATCATTAATTCTTTTAAAAAAATAATTAATTAATATTTTTCTATATCTAAATCTATATTATATTAAAAAAATTAATTAACTTCCCTCCCGTCGTTAAATATATATTTTCGTAATGTCTATTTTGTCGTCAAATCACATTTTATGTTTTGTAATACTTTTTGTATTTTTTTTCTCTCTCTTTAATCTTACATTGTTATAAGTTTGAGGAACAAAATGAGACACAACAAAACTACCGGTACCAAAAAATTATAATACTAAAATAAATAATTAAACAAAATTATAAAATAACTAAAATCAAAACTATAGAAAATAAGAAAAATATAGAAATCTCTATTTTTAATTTTCATCAATGTGTACAACTAAAAACCACCAAATGTCACTTTAATTTGGTCATTAAAATGTGACATTACTTAGACACTAATAGTGTGTATACACTAACTATATATATGTTACCTTTTAATTTTTTTCCTCTTTTTATCCATGAAGCTTCTAAGCTTTTATTTTCTACATTTTTATCATTAATAAAGGAAAGTAAATTTTAAAACAATATACATCTTTCAACGAATGTACATATTCCTTGACAAAATAATTACATTTCTTATTCTATTTATTTTTTTTTCATAATTTTGTGTTCTATCTCTAAAAAAAAAATGTGTTTAATGTCTTATTCATTTTACACAAAAATATTTAAGATTATGAATGAAAATATCTTACTTTTATTTTATCTTATTCATTACATTTAAATTTTATGTCCAATATTTACAATTTAAATTCAACAAAAATTATGTTTAAAATATTTTCAACTACATCCAACATATTTCATATTTATTATAAACTCATCAAATAAAACATATTTATTAAAATATTTATGTACTTCAAATTTTTAACCACATGCATTAGCACGTTTACTTCTATTAGTTTAACTAAAATGTTGATTAAGACAAATATATATAGTTAGAATAAGATGTTATAGCAAATCTACAAACAAGCCATTTACATGTAATCCAACAGACCAAGAGAAGTTCTGAAGCCAACCCAAAATTGTTTTACCTAACAAAAAAAGCCAAACAAACATTTCCCGATGTTCTAATCGTACGGCAAAGGGACGGTCCACGTACCACTTTTAATATTTTCCACATAAAGAGATAACTATATTCACACTGGAAGGCACCTTGGGGCCCAAATATTCCACGTAAGCAGCCACATCGGAACCGACAGTGCACGCGTCTATTTATGATTGGTTTTAACTGAGGTAAAAGATTGCTATAAATTTGAAGAAGTTTGTTGTCGAAGAAAAGGTTAGGTGATCGAATTGCAGACCACATCACATCACCGAAGAAAAGGAAGGCGAAAAGAAAACTCTAATTCAAGGAAAACCAACTGAAAACGACAAAATCAGAATCGAATTGCGATATTTCGATCCCTATTTCGTTTGATTCTGCATAGTTTTCTTCTTGGAGGAGTCTTGTTTCTATACTTTCTACTTTCCCCTGGCTCATCTGATTTAATTTCTTCCGACGAAGTTCCGACTCATTTCTCAGGTTAGTGATGATTTTTTTTTTCTCGCTGCTTTTTGATGATGTTAGGCATCAGCATATGACATGCGTGTAATTAGAAGCTGGAATTGTGAGGATCATCATTTTTCATCAATTGCATTCATTGAATTTTACGTTATGCGTTAGGATGTAATCCTATGATTCCCGAAATCTCTGTTATCGCTGTTGGGGAAGTGATTCTATAGTGGATATTCTCCAAATATTTTTGTTTGTTGAATTTGATGCTTTCTAGGCAGTTCATAGGTTTTTTAAATTTGCATGTGTGAAGTCATTACGTTAAAAGTGATGAGCGATGCTTAATATAGTTGAAATTGGAGAAAGCAAGGTAGCTTGACTTATCGCGCAATGGGTGGTACAGTTTTATCATCCCTTCCAGTTTTTTAATTTATTCGCCGCTTAGAGGATTAGCTTCTGCTCTTGACTTTGAGTCTGCCGGATAAGCAACCAAAGATAGTTTTAGGTCGTTTGATAGTTGCACTCAGAATTTCCATCGAGATGGACTATGAAGCTTTATAGACGAGCTTTCTTCAGGCACGCGAATTTTAGTTGCGAAGATCATTATTTTCTATGTAGCCTGCAGGCTGCAACTCCCTACAGTTGTCGGGATGCAGTTAAATTCATTTATCATTAGGATTTCATCATAAAGTTTCTATCATCGTTCTAAGTAAGTGCGAACTAAAGCAATTGTTGTCTTCTTCTCGACCTGATTCTCTCAGATGGCATGGGGGAACATCTACAGAAGAAGAATGAAAGTGTTCACCCTGGCTTTAGTGATATACTTGGATTATAAGGTAAAGTGCCCTCATCCCTGTTTTCATTAGGCAAGAAACAAGTTCACCTGTCTTTATCTACTTATTTTATTTTTATAATTAATAATTAATTACTTTTAATTTTGTGGGTGTTTCTGAAGGCATTAGAACAAAGAGAGAAGTGGATTAGCAAATCTAAAAGATCAGCCTTATGGGAAAAAGCACATGAACGTAATGCAAAGCGTGCATTGAGTTTGATAATAGAGTTGGAAGGTTTGTGGGTGAAATTTGGACAGTATTTATCTACCCGAGCAGATGTTGTCCCTGATGCATACATACGCCTCCTCAAACAGCTACAAGACTCTCTCCCTCCTCGTCCTTTACAAGAGGTTATCTTTTATGCCTTCTATTTTCGTGAAAGAGAAGAAAACTAATTAATGGATCATAGATAGATAAATGAGTCAGATCTTTGATAGCTACCCTTCTTATTCTAATCACAATTTGATGGAGGTAGGACTAGGGTATTTTAGGTGAACCCTAGGTTAATCCCTTTTACCCTCATTTGTGTGTTAGGCCCTTATAAATAGGGGCCCTTCTCATGTATTCTACACATCTTATCATTCTAGTCAGATTCATAAATTTGATTCTTGGAGGATTATCTACTTTGGTCCTTTTAGGTTCTCATTGAAACATGCTTCGTTTCTCTTTTGGTTAATTATTAATATTCATTTGCCTGCCTTATAAATCTTTGCATGCTAAAAGTCTTCAAACATTGCAATCCTTGATGGAACTGTACAGTTTCTTATCATGAGACGGGGAGGAAGTTATATCTTCTTCAATTCTTTTTACAACTTGCCATGTTTGTGGCATGCTGAACTTCAGAAGCTTATAGCATTATTTCTCAGATTTCTAATTGGCATGTTTTTGATACTTGTTTTCCATGACAGGTACGCCAGACCATACAGAAAGAGTTGGGGAAACCAATCACTGATATATTTGCAAACTTTGTGGAAGCACCCTTAGCAACTGCATCTGTAAGACCCTCTTACCTTAGACAGTTTCTTACTTGTAGGACACAGATGATTCATTGAAGTAGGTTCACAACCAGTAGATATTTTATTTCAAGTGTAGATTGGAAAGTTTGAAAATTCCCTTATTTATTGCATTTGATTCTGTCAGATAGCCCAAGTGCACCGAGCAACTTTGCTCGACGGAAGGGAGGTGGTTATCAAAGTGCAACACGAGGGCATAAAGACAGTTATATTGGAGGTTAGCATGTTCTATAGACTTTAAGACGTTTGATCAAGACATTTGATGAGCCTTCTGTCTGATTGGTAAGCATGTGATTACTATTTTTAGGACTTGAAAAATGCAAAGGCGATTGTTGATTGGATAGCCTGGGCAGAGCCCCAGTACGACTTTAATCCCATTATAGATGAATGGTGCCGAGAAGCTCCCAAAGAACTTGATTTCAATCTTGAAGCTGGTATGTCTTTTCTGAACTTACTGTAAAAGACACTGGCCTATTCTACATTACCCAGCATTTCAGCTTATCATGAGTTTGGCACCTACCCATGATTTTATATTGTTTAGCAAAATAATGCATCTTCTTCCAGTATGCTGATAGAATAATGCTTCTGTTATTATCAATATTTCACTGTAGCATGAATGCCTAATTGGCCAAACTCATTATCATAAAACCACCTAATTCATTATTTCCTTTGCCTTTTCCCTTTATTTATTTATTTTTATTTATTTATTTATAATTTTATAATTTTGATTATTTTTATTGTCATTTTGTAGAGAACACCCGGACAGTATCTAAAAATCTTGGCTGCTCGGATGACGATAAAGGCCTTGGGACTGTGAATGTTTTAATTCCGGAAGTTGTTCAGGCAATTTTCCTACCTTATAATATCATATTTCTAGATTGTCTGGTTACAATTGAATCAGCATATTATCATGGATATAATTAAGGATGTAGCACTATTTGAAAGTAATTTTTAGGAAAATCTTATTTGTTACAATATTAAGAGGCTGACATAAATGACAAATGAAAATATTTTATTGGTCAAGAGAACTAAAGAACTATTGAGGAACTTCACCAATAACAACATTTTTTAGATAAAGATTTCTAAATTAGAAAGGTACAGTGGCCATCTGAGTTAGCTCAACGGGTAAGACACATATTACCATCTGTCGGTAGTTTGTTGTTCCACCTTTGCAATTGTTGAACTTAAAAAAAAAAAAAAAAAAATTAAAAAGTAAGTTCTATTGTTGTAAGCAGGAAACATTAATCATGTTGAAGGTTTCCCAATTGCATCTTTAACTTATTTGATAAAATTTCAAAGGATGTATACACGTCTATGGCATGCAAGTCTACAAGATCAAAGTCATTATCTTAAGGATTGACCTTTGCTCATAACTTAGCAACATGTTTAATGCTTAATGTATTTTCTCAGCATTTGGATGGAGAAGTTATTGCTTATGTACTTCTGCATATGTATAAGATTAGGTTGCTTATATACTCAGCTGTTGTTCTGCGGGTTTCTGTGGCAGTCAACAGAGAAAGTTCTAATTTTAGAGTATATGGACGGCATACGTTTAAATGACTCTGCTACTCTGGAAGCATATGGTATTGACAAACAAAAAATTGTTGAAGAAATCACGCGGGCTTATGCACACCAAATTTATGTTGATGGATTTTTCAATGGCGACCCCCATCCTGGTACATTATCATATATGTGTGGTCATTTTAATGTAAATAAATGTAGATTAATAAAAAAAATTAGCAATAGAAGATTTGTTCCTGGTAAATAATTCATTCAATGTTGGAATCAGGCAATGCCCAAATATTTTGTAGTTCATTATATAAATAAAATTGTTTCTTGTAAGGAAAAGAAACAGAAATCGAAAATATTTTTTGTTTGCAGGTAAATGTGAAAAGAGCAAATTGGTTTTCTATATGTGTGTGTGTGCGTGTGTATATTTTGATATTGGAGCAGGGGAATATGTTAATTTTCGAGATGAACATTCTCAGGAGTTGTTAATCTATTTCGTAGATTAACATTTTGAAATTGTTTTAAATTCTTTTCAATTTTAGTAAATGTATAGAAAGTTATCTTATCTTATCTTATTTTATTTTCATTTGTTTCTTCTCCATAATATTTTAAAACAATAATATGTATCAAATTATGTTCACAAAATAATGATCTATTCTTTATGAACAGTAAATTTAGCAAGACAGAAAAGAAAACAACAAAGACATCCCAATACATTTTTTTAATTTCATGACGTTAATCTGTAATTAGAACTATAAGTTTTTTACATTGCTAAAAAAAGTTTCTAATCATGCTATCTGAACATCCTCAGAAATTCAGAAAGCCGGATAAGTACAAGAATTATAAGACTGGCTTTATGGAAATGTTAGGGATGTAACCGTCCCAATACAATAGTTATTTTAGTTCCTTCTTTGGTACTTTGTGCAGGGAATTTTCTCATCAGCAAGGAAACTCCTCATCGTCCAATTTTGCTTGACTTTGGGCTTACAAAGAAATTACCAAACACCATCAAACTAGCACTGGCAAAGATGTTTTTGGCAGCTGCAGAGGTTTGTATGACATTATTATTTGGGTAAAATATAAACGAAATTAGACACTCAGATCTATGATTTCCTTCACAATTATCTTTTTAACATTTGATCCTTTGGTTTATTTTAAATACAATTGTTAATTTAAAAGTTTGATGCGTGTCACTCTCTTAAGTGCAACTTTGCAAGATTGAAGACTTACTGATGTTGATACTATGAATTCACAGTTTATTAATATTCAAAACACCATCGTCAATAGTAAATTACATAATATAAACAGTGGACTGTCTGCATTTTACTCTTTAAATGTTTAAGTCAAATGTTGACAGTGTTTTGATTGTACAAACTTATTTGATCAGTTTACTGCTAGTATGGTTGTTTATAACATAGCTTAGCCTTATTACAGCCACAAAGGGGAAACAGTCATCCCCCTCGACCTTTTAGTTCACAATTGTCTTTATCTAGTTATCTCCTAAAGTATATCTAAGACAGCTGAAAGCATCCTTGTTTGTTTATGTGCTCAAATTCCTTATCTTCTCTTTACAATTTGTTTATCGAACCTCATAATTATATTACCCTCTCGATGCAGTTTGTTATGGTATTAGTTTATTATTGTTATTGTAAGACAGCTAGTTGGTAAGAAAGTAAGTTGGTTTGTTGTTCTTTGTGGACCCTTTAATTCAAGTCATTTTCCTTGAATACGGAAATAGTTTGTAAACATGGTCTTTGATAGGGTGACCATGTTGCTCTTCTATCTTCCTTCGCTGAAATGGGACTTAAGTTGCGGCTTGATATGCCAGAGCAAGCAATGACGGTGACTAATGTATTCTTTCGAGCAACAACTGCTGCAAAAGAATCGCAGGTAAGTGCATGCCAAGCTCTTGAGAGTCATGATTATCTTATGTTTCTTACAGATTTTTCATTCTCTGATATATTTTATCATGAGTCCTATGAATAAATTAGGTTCATGTTTTTACTTCTTCAGTTATTTTACAGGACACCTTTAGAGCTATGACGGAGCAAAGATCAAAGAATGTGAAAGAAATACAAGAAAGAATGAAAATGAATCAAAAGGAGGCTAAACGTTTTAATCCTGTAAGTTGATATAGCTTCTAGTTATTGCTCTGTTACGCTTGTCTGTGTTTGCATATGGTGAGAGACCATCTTTTATCCAGGTTGATGCATTTCCTGGGGATATTATAATATTTGCACGGGTCCTTAATCTTCTAAGAGGTATTCATTTAAACATTAACTGGTTTTAACTTGCACGAGAGTATTTGATTTGTGTTTTCTGAACTTTGAGAGATTAATGTAGGTCTTTCTTCCTTGATGGATGTTCGCATAGTATATCTAGATATCATGAGACCGTTTGCTGAATTTGTTCTTCAAGGGTGAGTGCTTTCTGGATGTTTGTATGATTTATGGTGCACCATCTTACATTCAGCTTGGTTTATCATTGGATGTTGCAGAAGTATTAGCAAGGAGCCAAATGTAAATGATCAATGGATCTGGAGAACCGCTGTCCATTCTGATGTTGAAGCTAAGCTGAGACAACTCTTAATCAAGCTGGGGAATGAGGATAAAATACTTGGAATCCAGGCATGTACCACATCTTAAATATATATACCATTGCATAACTAAACCATTTTCTCATATGTCAAAGTGCAGTTTAATGCAAAATGTCATTACGTATGTCCAAGTTTCAGTTTTGGTAGATTCTTGTATATAATTATACAATGTTTTTTTTTTTCTTTCATACATTCTATTACATTCATTGCATGCTTGCACAGATACAGTATGCATCTCAGATTTGCCTTTAACATTTAGCTGTGTGCTTGGATTCACGATTATTCAAAATCCAAATAGTATCATGTATTATGAATCCTGAAAATTTATTCGAAGTATCATTGAGTAGTATGTTATATCTTTCTTTCTTTCTATCAGAATTATACAATTAGTCTGAGTTATGTATGTGTGTGTATGTGTGTGTATATATATATATATAGTTGTATGTATCTATACATGCATGTAGATAAAAATGTGTGGTAGAAGACTTACAAAAGAGTTTAATCGACAATCGAGTTATTTTTATTACAGTTAAAACTTGAGATGTAACACATTTTAGGTGATCAAACCAGGTTTGACTACCTGCTTGAGCTGGTGGTTTACCTTTGCTTTTTGCAAGGTTTCCATACTTACCTTTTTGGATAGTTAATCTAACATTTTATGACCAAGTAACAGTTGGGTATGAGGTTGGTACACAAATGATCAATTGTCCATAGCAATTAAAACCGGCTCTTCAGGCCTCATACATGCTATATATAGTACCAATCGTCTCTTCTTATTGGATTATGTACAATTCGGTTAGGTGTGTGCCTACAAAGATGGGGAGGTCATTATTGATACTTCTGCTGGAGTTCTGGGGAAATATGATCCTCGTCCAGTTCAACCTGATAGTCTTTTTCCAGTGTTCTCTGTAACAAAGGGCATCACAGCCGGAATGTTGCATTGGCTTGTTGATAATGGGTAAGAACATAGTTTATTAGCAAGTCCGTGTGCTGTCTTTGAAGCTAAAATGCTCTATGTCCTTTAATCTGTAGAATTATGGGTCTGTTTTATATTTATATCCTTCTGTCAGGCTGTTTGTGCCTACATTTATTAAAACTGCTTTTTTCTTCGTATGAATTGTCTCGAAGAAGACTCAAGCTTGAGGAAAATGTTTCTAATATTTGGCCGGAATTTGGATCAAATGGCAAAGATATAATAAAGGTGCATAGTCTTCCTAAAAAGTTGCTTCCTATGTTATTGCAATGTCATTTAAAGACATTTTTCTATTCGTGTTCATTTCTAGGTCTATCATGTGCTTAACCACACTTCAGGTCTGCATAATGCCACGGTAGATGTTAGGGAAAATCCTTTGGTAATTTGTGACTGGGAGGAATGTTTGAATGGCATGGCTAAATCAACGCCAGAAACTGAAGCTGGGCAGGAGCAGCTTTATCACTATCTATCGTATGGCTGGCTTTGTGGTGGAATTGTTGAGGTAATGTGTTTCGTTCAATCACCTAAATTGTTGGGGTATAAATCTATGTCAAGATTTGTCTATGCTAAGGAATCAAAGTTGGCAAGGAAAATGATAATTTCAAACTATGCAAGAATCTGTCAGCAACATAGAAAGGAAAAAAATACCTTTTTGGTCCCTAGGTTTTTGGTCTGTTTCCTAATGGCTCATAGGTTTCAAGATGTAACACTTTTAATCCTTAAATTTTGAGTTAGATTTCAATTTAGTCCCTAAGTTTTAAAATGTTACTTTTTACCTTTGAGATTTAAGTTTTGTTTCAATTTGGTGCTTAGGTTTTAAGATTTACACTTTTAACCTTGATTTTTCACTAAATACTCACTTTCAGTTTTTAGTTTTGATGTCTACTAATTAATTTAAAAGAATTAAAAGAATTATAATCAATAAGCTTCACTGCGTTTCTGTCACTATTAGAATGGATTTTAAAATTTCACTTTCATAATTAAAATAGACATTAACACATTAACGTTAAAGACTGAAAGTGTAGATTTTGAAACTTAGGGACCAAACTAATACAAAAACTCAAATCTCAAGGGTTAAATTGTTAAATTTTGAAACCTAGAGATTAAATTGAAATAAACTTGTGCTTAGGTTTTAAGATTTACACTTTTAACCTCAATTTTTTACTAATGCTCACTTCAAGTTTTTAGTTTTAATGTCTACTAATTAATTTAAAAGAATTAAAAGAATTATAATTCATTAAGTTTCACTACGTTTTTGTCACTATTAAAATGGATTTTAAAATTTCACTTTCATAATTAAAATAGACATTAACACATAAATGTTAAAGATTGAAAGTGAATATTTAGTGAAAATCAAGGTCAAAAGTGTAGATTTTGAAACTTAGGGACCAAACTGATACAAAAACTCAAATTTCAAGGGTTAAATTATTACATTTTGAAACCTAGAGATTAAATTGAAATCAAACTAAAAATTTAAGGACTAAAAAGATATGGCCTTTTGTTTTTGTGAACAATGTAGCCCTTCTGAAAAGGCTGGTTGAAATCATTTGAAATAATTTCTCGCAAATGCCTTTAGAAAAGACAAGTACAGAAGTTTATCTTAATCATTCTTGAAAATGTTTTTACAAAAATTCATTTTTACAACTGCATTGAATTGAACTGTCAATTTTCATTCAATTGAACCTTAAATTTGCTAAGTGGTAAAGTCAATTCTTACTTCATCTGTTTCTCAATCTATTGCTACTCTTTTCCAATTCTCTTGGCATGTTTTAATGGATATTTACTTTCTAGTCCCTTTCTCTTATGGGTACATTTTGTGGATAAACTGCAATCCATATTTTATATTTATTCACGTTAATTAATTGTTTGGTAAGGAAAAGCATAATACATTGGTCAGCCAGGAGACAAGATTTGTGATGCTCGGTTATCAATTATCGCTTATCCCTCAACATATTTAATCCTTTGTATTCACTTTCCTGACTTTTGCATGTTGGAGGTCAAACATGAACCTGAGCATTGGCGTATGTGTAGTCTTATTAAGTTACCATTGGCTGCCGCTCTCTTGAGCAGTACGCGGACATTTATATCTCATTTGATGTTACTTTCTTTGTTATCAATTTAAATCTGTGGATGAGAATAATGATCAGATCAGTGCTGACAATGGGCCTGGGTACTTGCATATAGCCTAAGATAGCTAGCTTATTTTCTACCTCATTGGTTTTAATTTTAATCTCTGCTAAAACAAAACAGCACGCGACGGGGAAGAAATTCCAAGAGATTCTTGAAGAAGCCATAGTTAACCCGCTCCATGTAGAAGGCGAGCTATACATCGGAATCCCTCCTGGTAAAACTTTACTACATCCTCTCAATCTTTTCTTTCTTAAGCATAATTTCAACCGAGTTCATGAATACAACGATTGTGTTAGGGAGAAAATACAATAGCTGGATTGCTTTAAGAGGAAAATTGTTGCTGAGCTTTTTAAATTTTCTTTCCTTGTCTCCAGGAGTTGAAACTCGTCTTGCAACACTAACACCAAATCTTGATGATCTTCAAAAGTTCTCTGGGATCAATCGTTCTGACTTGCCCTCCACCTTCCAACCAGCCATGATTGCCCAGTTTGCCACAACTTTGACACCTCTATTTAATATGCTCAATACTCGCCGTGCCATTATACCAGCTGCTAACGGACATTGCTCTGCTCGTGCACTAGCACGTTATTATGCAGCCCTAGCCGATGGCGGTGTGATACCACCACCACATTCCTCATCCTCCCAACCAGCTCTCGGTAGCCACCCTCACATCCCTAAATTCACTTCTGAGATCCCTAAGAAGCAGAAAGCTGCCAGAAGCAAAGACGGCCATACCAACGTAAAGAATGACCACGAAAAGAACTCGAATTCCACTGAAACAGCCGAGAATAATAGTATTTTCAGGACTACAAGCAATACTGGATACACTAGGCTCCTTAATGATAACAGCACCTATAGCAATACCAATGATCCCAGCACAAGAGTTGATACAAGGCATGCAGATGCTGGAAATAAGACTGTAGGCAAGATGTACAAAGACCCTAGAATTCTTGATGCCTTTTTGGGTAAAGGGGAATTTGAGAAGTTCACCATTCCAAATGGGAAATTTGGATTAGGGTTCTCAAGATTGAGATCAGAGGAAGGTTCTTTTATTGGATTTGGCCATTCAGGAATGGGTGGATCCACAGGTTTTTGTAATATAGATCATAGGTTTGCCATGTCCGTGACACTCAACAAAATGTCTCTTGGGGGTGTGACTGCCAGCATAATACAGCTCGTTTGTTCCGAGCTGAATATCCCGTTGCCAGCGGAATTTTCATCGCCCGGGATTTCCGGTGGACAGAGTAGTAGAGTGGAAACTCCTTTGATTAACTGAAGGATGAAAGAACAGAATTTTCCATAGTCATACAACTCATAATCTCTGATGTAACCCATCCTTATAGCGTTTTCATAATTTGCAACTTCTTATAGCAAACTGTTTTAATATCAAACGATTATATATAATGCACTCAATGTAATGATCATATAAGTAGTCAATAAGATGAAATTCAGGAACCCTATTATTTATTTCTGTTTGTAACTTTGATGATCACTTTCTACAGGAGATAATATTATTTGTCATATTCTTTGGCTTTCCTTCCACCCATGGTGAAAATGTAATAAATCAATTGTAATGTGTAATGTGAAAAGTAGGCTCTATTTGATTATATTTGGTGTTGTTTACTTGTGCTCTCCATTCACTGGTACATGGTGTTTACTTCAAAATTTATAATAAAAAAATACAAGCTGGTTGACGAGGCTAATGCTCAATCGACAATTGCGTCTAGATATTCATTAAAAGTTATGAATTTTGACACTTTTATTGTGGATGTTACCATTACAGTTACCCATTAGTGTTCCCTTTATGTGACCAAATTCATAATCTTAAACAATAAAAAACAATTTAATTACATTTACGATTCAAGCTCATTAAAATTGATCTATCAATGAAATTTTATTATGATCAATACATTTGTATTGCGATTCAGGCTCATCACAATTGATTCATCAATAGAATTCTATTATGATCATTATGAATTGATAAACATAACCTCAAATCCGAACCATGAAACAGCATTAAAAGGTGGAAATATTATTGGGGTTGGCGGTCAAAGATTGAGGTGGAAAAAGATGGTGGGATGTTACACACCTTTTCTTTAAGTTTGTGTTTGTTTTTTTGTTATCTTTTTCTTTAATGTGAGACAGAAAATGGGAAGTTAGTCAGCTTATAGTTGAAATGCTTTTTGTTATTTGAGAGAGAAAGAAAGCGATTAGGTTTGTGATAAGGCATAGCCATGGATTGTGTTTCATATTCTACTAACATTGTAACTTTACAAAAAGGGAAGGGGCGAAAATGAGGAGAGAAAACTCATTTTCTTTAATCTGAAAAGTAATTTTGATGGAATAAGTTGAAAGAACAGAAGAAAAGACAAAAACAGAAATTGCATTTCGGAAGCCACTCTTTGTTATCAGAGCCAGGTTTCGATCCTGGGACCTGTGGGTTATGGGCCCACCACGCTTCCGCTGCGCCACTCTGATTTGTTGATAGGCAATATTCATTAAATTTATAGATTCAATTTTTGGTTTTGTTTTGGATTTTTTGTTTTTTGATTATTTATTTTATTATTATCCGTCAATCTTCAGTCGGGGTAGGCGTTATTTGTGCATTTATCCTCCTTTAATTGCTTGATTTATTATTTGTTTAAACAAATTAAAGGTGTTATTATACTAAAGTCCAAGTGGTCACTTGATTTTAATTTGTTTTAAAAAAATTTGTAAATATATTACAGTCTATTTGTGATAGATTCTATCGTTGATATACACGATGGATTCTAACTTAGATTTTTTCCAATGATATGGTCTATCATTGACACACACAAAACTAGATCTAAATTTTGCTATGTTTGCAAAAAATTTTGCTTTGTGTTATATCCTGATCTAATACTTTTGGTGTGATTGTTGTATTTACAAGTGTCACTTTTATTTTTTTTTAGTTGAGTTATGTTTGTATTTTCAATTGCAATTATCAATTTGATTCAACATTCAAAGAAAAAGTTGCTTGAAAGGTAAGTGAAAACGTTTTACTTATAACAAAATGAAAATGTTAAATCACTTAATGACAGAAAAGTTCAAGTTGATGGGTTATGATAACTTTAATTTAATCAACGCTTTTAACACTTCTTGCAATTGTGGGTTTGAAAATTTGTAGAAAACTTAATAAATGAAATCAACATTGATTTGAGGTGGAAATGATATTACAAGAATTTCAATAAAATACTTCTTGCTTTGGTATCATGTTAAATAATTAATTGACCTAAACATTTAAACGGGTGGTTATATTGTTGTGGTAAATTTAATTATAACAAAACTCTTAAAAATAAAAACATATTTTAAACTATTTATAAATGACATGATATTATATATATATATATATATATATATATATATATCTTAGGCAAAACATATTATTGCCGTTTTTTTAGTACATTTGTTGAGAAGCTATTAATGTAAATCTCATTTGATAATCATTTGTGTTTTTTGTTTTTTGTTTCTGAAAATTAAGTCTATAACCACTCTTTCCACTTCTAAATTCTATGCTTTGTTATATACCTTTTACCAATGTTGTCAAAAATCAAGTTGAATTTTGAAAACTAAAAAAAAATAGTTTTTAAAATTTTATTTTTGGAATTTGCCTGAGAATTCAACTTTTATATTTAATAAAAATGCACATCGTTATAAAAAATTGAGATGAAGTAAATTTAATTTTAAAAAAATAAAAAACAAAATGATTATCAAGCACGAGTCGTAACTTTTTCCCCTGATTTTTTTATTGCTTTCATAAAATGCAATGCAACCTTTTAATTTTTCATATTTGAATAGTTAAAAAAATAAAAGAAAAAAAGTTCAATTTGCTTTAACAATGTGGAAAATTAATTAAAAAGAATATTTAAAAAAGTGAAAAGGACATTGATCATGCACATTTGGTATGATAGGTTTGGCGCATTCGACCAAAACATTGCATTTAAGCTTTTGCATGACGAGAGAAAATAACACTTTAATTTTTCCTTTCTCCTTTCTTTTTCTATTTTAATAAAAAAATTTTAAATATTTACATACAATAGCAAAATATTACAGATATTGAAATGTTGTTATATTTATAAATATTTTGATTCATTTTTCTATATTTAAAAACTAGCCTCTTTTAAAAATATATTTATTTAAATTCGTTTAATAATCATTTTATTTTTATATTTTAGAAATTACACCTTTGTAGTTGAATAAAATTCAAAGGAGTAAAAGAGTATAAAATTTTTAATTCATAGGTCTCAATATATTACCACATTTGTACTATTGAGGTTCGAGTTATAATTTTCATCTGATTATCTTACTTTTTACACTTGGGATTATACTAATGTTCACTTTTAATCTTCGTATTAATTTTCTATTAATTAATTTAAAATAATCGAACTTGTTAAGACAATGAACCTTCCTACCTATTTTTACAATTATATGATATTATTCACTTTTGATATGATTCTCATGACTTTGTTTTTTTGTTTCACCTCAAAAGGCTTCCTTTCGTGATGAAGATAGTTGTCTTCACATATATACTCATGATCATCTCCTTAACCTAGTAATGTTGGACTTTTGTTACGTTCGGACCAAATTTATTATAATTAAATTAGTTTTCCTTAATTTTTTGTCACTACAAAAATTCATTAAAAATCTAGATCATAATTATTAAATTAATTGACTGAAAGTTAAACCTATGACCAAAAACGAGAACTAGATAAACAAAATGGTAAAAATGCAAAATAATAATTAGAAAAAAAATATCCAAAGATAAAATAGAAACTAAACTCAAAACTCTATGATAAAAATGTAACATTTTAAAATGTAGGGGTGTTTATGGGACGTTGAGTTGAGTTATGAAACTTGGAGTTAGTATGTTAGAATTAGTCTTCATATTTTGAAGTTTGTATAATTTTAGTTTTTATACTTTCAAATGTTTAATTGTAGTGTCTATACTTTCTATAAATCTTAAAATTAGTTCCTACTACTAGTTTATTATGAGTTTTTTCATCACTTTTTATTTTTTATTAACATTTTCACTATAAATTTTAAAAACATATTTCACATATTGTGTTTATTTGCATGAAAGTTTTCGTTAAAAATTAACTTCAAGGGATTAAATTTAAAATATACGTGAATCAAAATTAGACATTTAAAAGTACAAAAATTAAAAATGAACCAATATAAAAATACATGGACTAAAATAATATTTTAACCAAAATAGAAAGAGTAATTGTTGATGATCAACGTTTATCAATATCAGGATGGATTTGCGGATTTGCTACATTTATAAATAAGTCGGTTTAGTTTACGCTATTTAAAAACAGCTAAAAAACAATTATTTTACCGAATGATATAAAATTAGAGGTTCGACCTTTGCCGCGAGTGGAAAAACACATAATATTAAATAAGAAATAAAGTGGAGTTATTTGACGCAAGAAGTTGAGGGTGAGAAATCAGAGACATTGTCACTTTCAATTATTCCCATTCAAAAGTCCGTTTTCAAACCCTAAATACAGAAAACACCCCCAAATTTCAGTGCACCGATCAATTTACATAAATTCATGCTTAATATCACATCAGAAATTACCAAATTCTAAACATTACTGAGCTCACCATTACCCTCACCGGCGACGATCGTCTTCCGTTTTCCGGTAGTGGCGGGGCAAACGAGGTCGAGATTATAAAGCACAGGGACCATAGAAACAGAGCAAACGAAGACCAAAACAGGGCCAAAAATCCAGAGGAGCATCGGCAAGGCGGCGTAAAAGAGACGGTTGCCGACGGTGTTGAGAATAAAGCCTTTGTCGAGGAGATCGGAGATGTAATCGGAGGTGACAGCGGCGGCGCCGGGGGGAATGTTAATGAGAATATTGACTTGATTTATGAATCTGATGGAGAGGGAATGGCAAAAGAAGGAGAAGAGGAATAGTGTGAGTAAAGTCACGTATTTCAGGCCCAACATGAAATCGCCGTGGGCCCCGTAAACGGCGTCGTTTAGGGGTTTTTTTATACTGTATGTGCTACTTAATACCGCCGCTAGACCCGTACACAGGAGAATCGAAGTGGTGGCCATTAGGGTGCATCCCATTATCGTGTTCCTCAACGATTGGACGGCCAGGATGTTTTTCTTCTCATTATCCTGCAAATTTCAACTCCATTAAAATTAATAATTATAATTTTCTTTTTTTCAAAAAAAAAAAAAAAAAAAAAAAACTCATAACTATTAAATATCAGAAATAATATCCATCTAAATTTTCTTCAAAAGATACCTAAAAGCTTTCTATTATGACGTTTAATGAATCGTAAAGATAATTATATTGAGAAATATATTAATTTTTTTTTTATAAAAAAATTAATATAATATGAAAGTGGTGTAAAGATGATAGAATAATTAATATTCCAAATCCTTAAAAATTTTATAAGTTCAAGCTCTTAAGTGGAAAACTTAATAAATTCAGCATAAAAAGAAAATTTTAAAAAATAAAAATAAAAAACCTGTAAAATGGAAGAGATCCAAAAACGTCTAGCATTAGTGTTAATGCCAATGAGAGTTGTGAAAGGCTGAGTTCGAACTCTATGCCAAAGCCATGCATGATATCCAGTGCTTATCAAAAACCCCAATGGAACCAATATTATGTCCAAATAACAGCTCCTCCATTCTGCACCCATTTATAATTAATTATTAATTATTAATTATTATTATTATTATTTCTTCAATAATAATAACAATAACAATAATAATAATAACAATATTTCTTGCTATAGATCGGATCTTTGCTCTTGGACTGCCAAAATGGCTGCAGAAACAAATCACTTATATACAAAGAAAAGAGAGAAGGCAATGGATGGATGTGGACTTGATTGAAGACGTAATTCAGTTGGTCAAGTAATTAAGTTAAAAGGACACTTTTTTTTTCTACGCCAAAATTTTAAAAGCAAAATAATAATAATAATAATAATAATAATAATAATAATGTTGTGTATTGAAACTCTCATCAATATAATGTCATTACACCACCAAAAAAAAAAAAAAAAGCACTTCTTTTTCCCTATGCTCCTTTATCTTTTTCAACCAAATATTTTTCTAAGCCATTGTGGGGGGAAGTTTTGTCCTTTTATGCTACTTTTAATTTAATTCACTACATTTGCTAATCAAATTAACTTTTAATGTTAGTTTAGTGAAGAATATGTCTCTTTTTTCTTTTCTTTTTTAAGTGAAATAATGATAAAGTTAATCGTTATATACGTGTTTTAGTGGGAGTAGGAAGACTGAAACGAATTCAAGCATGAAAATACATATACATATATAAAATTTTTAAATCAACTTTTCACCAAGATAAGTCATCTTCGCTAAAGGCTCTGTATCAATTTCTTAATTACTAGTTAGTGAGTTAAGATGATTAAGGATTTTGTTAATTAATATTGGAATATGGATGGATTTGATATTGGGATTTAGGAAGATAAGTCCAATATTGATCATTATTCTTGTTAATGGTTCAACTTAAAATTACAATTTTTCTTTTTTAAAAATTATAGTTAGCAGAGTATCTAACATTTTTAGTAGCTAAAGAAGAAATAGTTGAATTAGTATACAAATCTAATGAGAGTGTGTTATTAATCACGAGATCTATAATTTGAATTTTCCTTCTCAATTTACATTAAAATAAAAATATAATATAATAATAAATATGGAATATAAAAAATTTGAATCTCCCATCTAAAAAAACGTTGGTTATACTGTTTTCTAGGTAATTATTTTAAATAGCAAAAATGTCACTATCTATCTCAAGGACGATTTAATTTAATTAAAAAACTTTTTAAAATATGTTTGATCAAAATTATGGTTGAATTATTATTATTTATTATTAATGAGCTCACATCATTATTGCATTATAGAAAATGGATACTTTCTCATGCATTAAATTGAATAAATTCCATGTTTGGCCTAAAACCGAAGAGGGTTGAAGTTATAATCACCAACTCTAAAAGGATGTTCATCACATGCATATTTTATTATATATAAAAAGAATTAATGGTCACATGCAACATCGTCATGTGTTGGAAATTGGTAAGCAATTGAAGCTTTATTCTTTTAACTCAAAATGCATTAAAAAAATATATACAAAACTAAATATTCCTATAAATTAACTATATCTTAAAATATATATATATATATATATATATAAACATTCTCATAATGGAAAATTGCACCCACCAATTATTAGATTCTCAAAGTTTTGGGGAACTTGAAATTAATAATTTGCCTTATTTTTATCTCTTTCCTATTAATACCCAAAATAGGAAAGGGAATTTAATCGGGCACATAAAGTGCCCATAAACGTTTGAAGTATAGACGTATATATCTGCTAAGCAGTTAGAAATGCCTTATTTGGTGAGTCGTGGAATAAGCCTATTTTAGGCAAAATTGTTAGGAAAACGTATAGGATTTTTGTTTTCTTGTTCCTTTTTTTATAATATGTGATTAGTTGTGATTTAAATGTGTCACGATTAATGCATAGTTTTGTCATTTTGGACTAAATTATTCTAAATGTTTATGACTCCTACATTTTGAAATTATTGTGTGTGGTTTGTGTGCCTATGTAATATGTATGTGGGTGTGAAATTAGGAATAGTGTCAATTTAAAACATAGTTCAATTGATTTAAGCATATACATTCGATCAAAACGTTAGAGATTCAAATTTTTCTAACTTTTGATTGGAACTATTAACATGACATAGCTTTTGAAAATGAAATCCCGATTGATGAAACAATTCAGCTGTGGAAAGTAGTCCAATTAGACAAAAATTAAATCTAAAAGAGACTAATAAAAATACAATAATGAAATCATTTAGGATTTTAATGGAAAAAATAGGTGTAAATTCAAGGGTGACTTCTAATTATTTAATCTATATAATAAAAATTTATGACCATTAAATAAATGGGATAAAAAGAGAAACTAAATGTTTCTCTCCTCACCTCTTTTACATAGTATAGATTAGGGTGTGTAGTGGTTAGTCGAGGTCACTTTTCCAACCAAATTGCCACCAAATCGATTAAGGACAATTTACTAAATGTTCAAACTGACCTTGACCATTGAGGAGTGCAAATCGGCTTTTGATTTGTCAGTTTTCAACAATTTATTCTTTAAACTTTTTTTTTAAATATCGGTTTAGATTTTTCTCAAATTAATGTCGACCGAGTCCCTCTTCTTCTTCGATCAACAACCTTCGATTTGATTGATTTTGGTTAGTCGACTTGGTTTTTTAATCTATCATTGCTCCTCCTAGTATAGATACGAGATCATACAATCATGTATTTTATTTAAAATAACAATAGATGTATGGACTTGTTAATCTTCTTAGATGATTGATCTATGAACTTGTTGATCTTCTTGAATGATCCGTCTTTGGGCTTAATAATCTTCAATTGGATGATGGACCTTAGACTAATTGATTAGTTTAGATCGGTCTCTGACTTTTTGATCAACTTGGATCTCCCTATGATTTGTTAATCGACTTGTTGAGTTTTTTTTTTTTTTGAGTTTGGAGAGATTGAATCTTCAACTTGTAGGTTGCGAAGAAATGATCAATTTGATGAAGTCTCTGGTGTTTAAATCTTCTAATTCTTGAATCTTCTGAATTCTTTATCATGGAATTCTCTAATTTCTGACTCTTGTAGACTCTAATTGAAGGATCTAACTTCTTATTTCTCTCAGTGAATGATAATGACTCAATGGATGTTTGAATTTTGAATCCCTAAAATAAAAGGTGACCTCCTCTATTTATAAAGTTTTTGGGAGACCCTATATGTGATAGGGCTTGGTTGGCTTCATGCCCAACATTCGGGCATAGGATTTGTCCATCTTTTTTATTAGACTTTCATTTAAATTTGACAAATCTATTTTAGTAAGCCCGGGCTACCTTTGGATCCAATCACCGCATGGCATAATTTGACTAAAGTAATTGGCATTGCCCAATTGTCAATACTCAAACAAGTGTTGTCTTTTGATTAACCAATTTTCATCTTTTTAAATTAATTTGAGGACATAAGTAAATTTATAATTGGTTTCAAATTTATCAACCATTAATTTAACTTATTGACATGTCAATTTATGATTGGACGAAATTTCTCTGTCAACATTCCCACTTGTGGGAATTGATCGAACTAGAGACTATTTATGAGCTTTTATCAAACTATAGGGATTAAAATCACAAGAACTAAACTTTAGCCTCTAACCATTTTCAAATTATAGTGACCGATATTTATAATATAACCCGATTAAAACAGCAAACCAATAATATACATAAATAAAAAAAAACTCAAATTGGCACCATTAAATTAAATTAATCGAAATTTTTATCCTTCCTTGACAAAGGAATTCCACTAAAGACTCTTATTCATTGGTTCCTTCCTGCCCATTAAGTTTATGCAAACGCCATGCAGATATATTAATTTAAATATTTTATTAGTTATCCCTCAAGAGTGTATATATTCCAAACACTTCACCGTTACTATTAATTCAACAACATCATTGGCTATGAAAAACTACAAAATCATTATATATTCAATGCTTTTATACACATTTTAATTACAAATATTTGATCAGCCGACGCGATTTTGTAAAATTTTTAAATAAGTAATTACATAAAATAGGAGTAACATGTCACTATTCCAAAAACAAGGTTGTTAACTCGTTGACGAGTTAGATAAATCGTGTATCATTGTCTATTACTACACGTTGATGTAATGTGGATGTGGTACCTAATTTAGATGTGTGCTAATTGTGTACAACATACACGAGTTAATGATCTGAAACCAATGGTGAATCTAGAACTTGATGTCATGGGAACACAAATTTATGTAAAGATTAAAAATATAATACATGAACTTCTACATTCGTGTCTATGTATATTCCATGAACTTAAAAAAAAAAGTCTATAGGTCCTTAAATTTTTTATTTTTGTGTGTAATAGATTTCTAATATATTCGAAAATGTTAAAACTAAATGTTATATTCGACATTAAATTTAACTTTGTGTTTAATAGATAATATTGGACATTTTTTAAAAAACTAATGTATTTATTAATTATAAAATTGAATATTCAATGTTCAATTAGATACAAATAATTTTTTGTCTAATAAAATGTTTAATTTTTAAATATTTTTTTAATATTTTCAAGATCTATTAAATATAAAATTGAAAGTTTATAGATACATTTAAAGAGAATTATTAAAGTCCAAATTAACTATTTTTAATTTTATAAATCACGATTTTTAAAAATAACTCAAAATTTAACCTTCATATAAATATAATTATATATGCATCCATATAATATCCATATAATATCTAAATAAGTGATATTAATTACAAAATGATTATAAACATTTATAAAATTATCCACTAGCTATATAAGAAAAGAATGAATCTTAGGAATAAAAATTTTAAATCAAGATAATATATAAAAATATATGGTCAAAGATTCAATTTATATATATTAAGAATTTGAAATAAGAAAATCTATGAGCACATTAGGTTGGAAAATAAAATAAAATAATATAAAGAGAAATATTACAATATATGATAATAAAAAAAGGAGAAAAAAAAAAGGAAAACAACTTGCAGAACCAAAGAAAACTAAAAGAGAAAATAGAAAAGACTAATATATAATAATAAAATAAAATAAAAAGGAAACTCTCTAGCCAAATCTCTATTTCAAAATTAAAAACAAAAATTACTCTAAATTTTTTAGTTTCTTGTAAATTTAAGTATATTAAAATAATTAAGATGACAAATTTAAACTAATATAAAATCTAACCACTAATTAAATACAAGAAAATATTTCACAAATTCAAGATCTATAAATTTGCACTTCAAATACATTTTTTTTAAACTCAAGCTACCAAGACCTCCCAACCTAACTCCCAGACTTAATATTTCTAGGCTTAAGATTCCAAACCTGCGTGTGAAACGTCCCCTAAGAGTAAGAGACTTTTTAAATATATTTATCAAAATTATGTTGTTTCTTGTCAAAAACGTTTTATCAAAATTCAAAATTTGTCTAGGAAAACATGTAAATTATTATTTCTTTTATATTGGATTAAGTTAGTTGAAAAATATCTATAAAAAAAAAAAGAAAAATAAGTTTGAAAAAACATGAAAGAGAATAGGTAAAAAAACATATAAATACCAACACGAGTCAAAATACTAATTACTATAGGGTTTGGCCTAGAATATTAAAATCCTACCAGTTTTTTTTAAGTAATTATTTTGTTTTTTATTTTTTATTTTTAAAAATTAGACACATTCTCATTCTAATTTTTTAAATTATTTGCATGGTACAATGATTGAATTTTTAGTCTTCCAAAAACAAAAACAAGATTTTAAAAGCTATTATTTTTAGTTTTTAAATTCTGGCTTGGTTTTTTAAACTATTAATAAAAAATAGATAACAAAAAAAAAAACAATTGGAGGTGGGAAGTAGTCTTACGAGCTTAATTTTCAAAAATCAAAATAAAAAATCAAATAATTATCAAATGAGTTTGTAATTCTTCTGCCCAATAACATTGACATACACTCTCCTCTCCACCCTAATTATTATTTGTGATCAATCGAATTAATTTAATTTTAACATCTTAAATCGAGGATAGCTAAAGTATAATTGAGAAATTTTTTCCACTTTTTATCTTTCTCTTTTCTTGTTGCGAGTCTTTTGTTGTTTCTGACTCATTACCATCATTATAATTCCCATCATTGCGGCTTTGATTAATTATTTATTATTTATTATTTCTCTTTTATTAATTTTATCAATTACTTTTTTATTTGTTTTTCTGGAATCTATAGACATATTCTCTTTGATCTTGTATGTTTTTTTTTTTTTTTTTAAATTTTTCTTTTTAATATATCATGAATCATTTTGTTAAAAATAGATCAGACAAGTACAAGATAAACTTATACATACATATGGTATATTCTAATTATTAAATATAAGAGGAATCTCCTAACTCAATTATTGTATGATACTTTAAAAATAAAAATAAAAATTAAAATTAAAGAGGCAAACTTCTTTAGCCAAACGTTTCTTAATAATGAAGGTTCTTTTCTTTTTATATATGTGAATTTATTATGAAAATTTTAATGTAATTTCGTGGATTTTAATTTCCAAAGTCTTGGAATATTTAAAAGTATCAGATTATTAAAATATAATTAATTTAAGCATAATTCAAATAATAAAGTAATAATAATAATATTATTAAAAAAAATAAAAAATAAAAAAACCTCTTGAAAGTGGCATGTAGATTCAAAACCCTTACTCATGAGTCATGTGTGAACTATTAAAAAATAATAGGTCATAGTAAATATAAGAATTCATTAAGACTTTTTTTTTTTTTCAATGAAAAAGGGATTACATATGGATATTCTATTTACATCAAATTATAAAAGAAAATCTAAACTTATAAGCTTAAAGTTTAACATACCTTAATTAACTAAAAATATTAGATTTTTGTTTTATTTTTAAATTACTTTATAACTTAAGTCTAATGTTGAGTAGATAAAATTAAAGAAAAATTATGGTACATAAGTCAACATCTCTTATTAGTACAAAATTTTTTGTTTGAAGTTAAAAAACAATAAGTATGGAGGGATGTCTAATTTTTTTTAGTTTTTTTTTCAATTAATTAATTAATTTATTTATTATTAGTATTTTTTTTATTATTATTATTTAAAAGAATGTTATATATCTTAGTTAATTAATTGAGCTATATTTAAATTGGCAAATAAAAATGTAAGTTTTTTTTTTTTAGGAGTTCAATATTTGTATGTTATATTAGAGAGAGAACTATTGGTCTTTAAAATAATTTAAAAATGAAAACAAAAATCTAAGTTTTTTTAAAAAAGTTTTATAACACGTGAGATGGAATATTCGAATTTGATCCCTAACTTCTTAATTGATGTCGCAATATCTTAAATAACTAATTGAACTATATTTAAATTGGTAAATAAAAATGTGAGTTTATTTTTTTTACAAGTTTAACATTTGTGGGTTATATTAAAGATCGAAGTATTGAATTTTAAAATAATAATTGATGTTTTATCCACTAAACTATGTTGAAGTTAACCATAAAAATCAAAGCAACGAGTGTGACAGTCAAGTAATGATAGTACTGTTGTATGACTATTTGTTAGTCGTTTTCGTGTGGCCACGCTAAGTAAAAATGATGGTGGTGGGTTCTTATTGTTTGTTGCATTAGTTGGTT
This sequence comes from Citrullus colocynthis, assembly GCA_031780015.1. Taxonomy (NCBI): domain Eukaryota; kingdom Viridiplantae; phylum Streptophyta; class Magnoliopsida; order Cucurbitales; family Cucurbitaceae; genus Citrullus; species Citrullus colocynthis. The sequence goes on from QLSR01000314.1 coordinate 2,085,120, forward strand.
GTGGAAAATTAAAAAGGAAATCCCAAAAGTTTCTCTTAAAGAACCAATTGAGATGAAACCCTTAAAAAGATAGATCATTGGCTATTTTGTCTTCGAATTAAGTATTGCTAATATATAATGTAATGTAAATATAATTAAGTATTGTTTATGTGCTTTTTCTTATTTATTATTATTCTTTTGAAATATTACAACTCATGTATTTCTTTAAAAGAATATTACAACTCATATGGAGGTGGCTCCTTGATTGGTTAGGATTGTAATGTCGTTTATTCTTCTTTAAAATAAAAATAAATAAATGGGGCTTGCTTTAAATGCTAAAATTAGTGTAAATATTTACAAATATAACAAAATGTCAATGTCTATCAGTTATATACAACAATAGACACTGATAGATCGTTAATTTGACTTTCGATGTTTTGATAATAGACAAGATTGAGAAATCCTAATCGTAGACGCAGAAAAAGAAAAAAATAAAAGGTTGCTCACCTAACCCCATCCAACGACTTTAGCGTAAAAATCTCGTATATTCTTATTCTTTCGGTACGCAAAAGAGCAAGGAAGAAAAGGAGTACAAATAGCATAATTTCATTCCAAATAGGGATCCTATTATTCTCAATTTTTTGAGTTTTTTCGTTTCACATTTCTGAATTTCCATTTCTTCAACTAGTACCGATGAATGGGAGAAAGACATATGTGGATTAGTACAATTATTGGTAGCATCATATTCAGGAAGAGAGTCCAATCTCTGAAATAGCCCTTCTCAAATAAAAAGAAAACGGATTCTTGAACCCCTTTCACGCTCATGTCACGTCGAGGTACTGCAGAAGAAAAAATTGCAAAATTCGATCCAATTTATCGTAATCGATTAGTTAACATGTTGGTTACATCTATCAGTATCTATTACTAATAGATTGTGATAGATGATAGTAATCTGTTAGTGTCTATCGGTGATAGATTTGACATTTTGCTATATTTGTAAACATTTTGGCTCGTTTTACTATATTTGAAAACATCCTTAAATAAATAAATTACATTTTTTTTTTTCTAAATTTGCCTCCTTTAAATATTCTTAAAGTTACAGTAAAATTTTAAAAACTAAAGAAAATTAGTGTCAATTTAGGGTTGTTTTCAAATATAGCAAAATGTATCGATAGACTTGTCACTCTAGTGTCTATCATTGTCTATCACAGATAGACCGTGACTTTTTGCTATATTTGAAATATTTTCAATAGTCTTATAATTTAAAACAATTATCCACTTGTTTTTGTTTTTGTTTTTTCAAATAAAAATATAAAAAAGTGTTTACTCATGTTTATTGTTTCTTGTTCTATTAGTCGGAGTAAAATAAATAAAAATACATTTTTAGTTGAAAAGTCGTGGTGAAAACATTGTACATTTCTCAAATTTTAAAATGCTTACCATCCATTTATAAGTTTTTCTTTAAAAAAGAAAAAATAGTTACTACTTAGAATTTCTTGATATAAGATAAATAAATAAATAAATAAATAAACAAATATATATATATATATATATATATATATATATGAAAAACTGAGAAGTGTCCGGGAAATTTTGGCATATAAATGTGACATAAAACCAATATAAGGTATCGTAAGTGGAAGAAATGTGAAAATTTGTGGTATTAGGTGGCCGACACTTAATTTCTATTTAATGCCTTGTGATTTCCACATAAGGCCAATATTTTTTGTTTTTCCGAATGCGACCTATCCCTTCAAATCACTACAACACCCATTAATATTATTAGCCTCTTGTATATATTAAAATAATTCTTTCCAATATTCGAATATATAATTTAATACATAACACATCCCTTAATATTCTAATTGTTTTTGTTTGATTTTTACTCAGGAAATATGCCCGTGAGTATGTTTAATGTATATTTAAAGGAAAAATATTTTTTATCATATTTTTTAATCTGATCTTTTTTTCTTCTTAGGTAATTTCAAATTTAAATTATTAAATTAAATAAAATTTAAGAAAATTTTAAATGAGGTTAAAAAGAAAAAATATTGTTAAAAAATACATATATATCAACTCATTTTTTAAATTATGAGATTGAGTGTTATAATTTTTTTTTTTTTTTGTCGTTTTTAAAGGAAAAATTTTATTGGCTATTTTTTAAAAAGTCTATCTCATTTTGGCAATTTTTCCAATGAACCTTAAGTTCATGGAATAACAACAAATAAAATCATAACAAGAATTTATATTTCATTTATGTCCAAAATTTTCATTATTTACCGGACTGTGTAATAAAATATAAAAATAAAAAAAAAAAAAAAATTAAGGTACAATTATCATTTATACCCCAACCATCATTATTCAAAAAAGATCTATTATTTTTCAAATCTTTTCAATTAAACCACAATATTAAAAAAAAAAAAAAAAAAAAAATTAAGGTACAATTATCATTTATACCCCAACCATCATTATTCAAAAAAGATCTATTATTTTTCAAATCTTTTCAATTAAACCACAATATTAAAAAAAAAAAAAAAAAAAAACCTAGAAGACTTCCCATCTTCAACAACCCTCTCTCTCACACCCTCTCTATTCGACCTTCTCCCTCACACCCTCCATCTGTTCTTCAATTTTTCTCTCATATCTTTTCGACCAAATCTTTCTTCTCAAATTTGATATTTTGTTGGCGAGTAAATTACCAGCAACCACATCGGTTGACGAACAACAGATTCGGACAATGTGCGACTCAACTAGAATATTTGCATGACTCAACAAACTCGAACGACAGTGGACACACAATGAGCCTCGTCTCTCTCTAGACTTTGACTTTCTCTCAACAATTTGTCCCTAGTAGTCGTCGCCTTAGGTTTCTCTGTCTCGATAATCCTTCCACCTGCGACTAGATCCAGCTCCAATGATTTTCGAGAAAAAAAGAGACCAAGTAGGAACGATTCGAACGATTGAGATTTTTATCTTTTTTTTTTTCTGAAAATTAGAATATGTCATATACGATTGAAATCCTGTACTATTTTTATCATAAATACTGTAATATACATTCATACATATATACTGTAATATACATTTGGGTATTAAAATGGTCTGGGACTTAAGCTTTAGGTATTATGTTATGCACACTGTCATATGATACGTTTGGAGGTTTATCATGTATCTATGTCTTAATGAATGCATTGGTTTTCTCACTACTTAAAAAAAAAAGTTTATATGAAATAATTGGAATATCAAAGAAGGATTTATATTATATATTTTAGTATTAATAATCAATGAATAAGGTTGGTTTATATATGCTACAATGTTTTATGGCATATACCATGTTATATGATACTGTTCGGGAGTTTATCAAGTATATATTTCTTAACGAATGTGTTGGATTTATCACTGTTGTAAAAAGTTTATATGAAATATACTGGGAGTAACAAATTTATAGGAAAGGGAATTATATTATATACAAAGGCAACAATGGGTAAAAAGACAAATAAAAAAAATCATGAAATATTTAAAACCATAAATTCGCCAGAAAAACAAACAAGTTGTCGTAAAACCATATGTATTTGATTACATTTCAAATATATTTACCAATATATTGGTTATAATATTTTCAAACATCTAATACAATGTTTTAAGGTATATTAAAAAATAATCATGAATCCATCAAACAAATAAATAAGTTGTCGTGGAACCAGTTGTATTTGAGTACATATCAAATATATTTATTATTGGTTAGAACATTTGCAAACATCTAAAAATACCTATAATTATTGGTGAGTAAAACTAGTTGTTTGATAGGTGAAATACGTTAAATGAAAAAAAAAAAAAATCAGATTAAATAGGAAAAGTGATTTTTTAATGTCACATCCTCTCCCCAACTGCCCACCACACGCAAGGGATATTTTAGTCCCAAAAAAACTCACTAAATCTTATATTCCGACATTTATGAAAATAAGATTAGAAAATTGATTGAATCTTTAAATATCTCTAAATTCATTCCTAGATCTTGTAACCAGTGGCCCATGAATTTGCTTCAAGGCCCAGAAGGAGAGTGAAGAATGGGCTGATACCATGCCTTTTTGGTCAACTCCTTTTATTATTGTTGACATTTCTCTGCGTAATCCTTATACTTTCTCTTCTTCTCAATGAAATCTTGCCCTTATCTTAGGAAAATAAAATAAAAAAATAATAATAATAAACCATGAGATTTATTTATTTTTTTTCAAACAAAGAGAAAACAATCATTAAGCGTGGCAACTGGACAAAATTTCTTACATCAAGTTTACAACTAGATACCACCTAATTAAGACAGTTAAAATACCAATTAAACGATACACAACTCTTTACGAATAAGAGCGTGAAAAAGTTCTATTCCAATTTCGATAAACAAAACGAAAGGAATTCATGAAAGAATTTGACCAATCTCTAGTGCAATTAAAATAATAATAAACCAAACAAAATAAAACTAAAAGAATGTCCCAACTAATTGTTATTGTATTTAGTTGAAGTTTTTGAAATCAAACACAATATCCATAAACAATTCAAACCACCTATGATTATATTTATCCCTAAGCCACCTATTGCCTCTAAAATTAATAGGGTTTAAAATCACCCTCACTCCTAAATTTTTATAAAAAGTAACAATTCAATCCTTTAATTTTATTTTGTAACGACTTAGTTCATAAATTTTACTAGATAACAATTTAGTCGTTATATTTTAAAATTTGTTATGATTTATTCTCTATAGTAGACAATAATGTTAAGATTTAATGGAACTTCTTGCATAAATAACCCAATAAACTAATTAGATATTCAATATTTTTATAAAATTCAAAGTTTACATTTTCAAATAATAAAAATTGACATATAATTTTGATTATTTTTTTAGAAAAATTATTTTAAATAGAAAAATATATCAAACTATTCACAAATATAGAAACATTTACTATTTATCAACGATAGATTGCGATAGACTTCTATCGCTCAAATGATAGAAATCTATCACGATCTATCGGTGATAGACAGTGAAGTTTTTTTATATTTGTAAATAGCTTGATTTATTTTGCTATATTTGAAAACAACTCAATTTTTTATGTTAGAGACTAAATTGTTACGATATTGAAAATACAATAATTAAATCGTTACATACTAAAGTTTTGAGACTAAGGTGATACTTACAAATCCATATCAAAATCAATGTTCATAATGAAAATCCACTGATAGATCAATCGTAATGGGTCACAATCGCAAATATAACTAGATTGCTATTGATCACATTTACTTAGAATTATAAATCTGTCACATTTATTGTTATTGTTATTGTTCCCGTTAAGACCCTAATGGTAACATTCTCTCAACGGTAACAATACTGGATAGATGAACACCCTCCATCTCTCAAATAGATTGTGGATTTTGATTATAGATGAGGACGCGAGCTTCATGTGTTAGGTAAACAACAACAAACATAATTAACTAGGAACAATTTTTCAATTTACCATTCATTTTATTGTTTTTTTTCCTCTATTGTGTAGATGTGACTAAATCGTTACAAATCTAAGTTCGAAAGGCTAAATAATTACTTTATTCATACGGATTTTCCATGGTTTGTATGTCGAAACCAAAGAAGCCAATGATTTCCAACCCACAACATGCTACCAAAAATAGCCATTCCAATTACACCCATCCAAGAAATCCAAGCCCACTTAGGAATCAAATCCTTACCCATACTACCAACATAGAATCCTCCAATTTTATACAAAAAAGCCGGTGCTAAGCCCACTCTTAAAATGCTATAAAACGTGAAAAAATACGGAGACACAAAGTCTTGAAACTTAGCCGCGGCTACAACATCAGCCCTTCTATAACCCGCAAGGGTCCAAACATTCTGGCACCCACTGCTCAATTCCGCCACCACCAAAAGCCCTAGAATCGGCACAACGCCACGATGAACCCAGTAATTACATGTAACGAACACATAAATTACTGCCAAATGATGGAATATGAAGACGAAATCAAGTGGTGAAAACAATATACAATGAAGAAGATCCAACAAGAAATAAGCTATGCTGTATTCGAACTAGGGTTTGGAATTTTGTATTGGGAGCCGCAAAATCGGTCGTATTTGGAGCTTGGAGAATTGCAATTATAGCCATGATTACGACGGGACTGCCATGGGCGAGTGATATGAAGCAACTTGAAGCTTCTAGCCTGTGCTTTGGCCCCCAATTTCGAAGCAGAACCAAGTAAGCGAATGCATATATAAGTGGAAACATGAAGAAGAAGAAAGGTAATTGAAACTCCATTAATGAGATTTTTCGATTCTTTGAAAAGGAAAGGAATTGGCTGTTCCAATAGTTAGATATTCCAATTCCCGATTGGGGGTTTTGTATGTTGTTGGGGTTGCTAGGGGAGTAGTTTTATTAGGTGTGAATTTGTTCTTATTACAAATTTTTGTTTGGATTAGGGTTTATATTGTCATGCTCTATGGGGATTGGGATTAGGGATTTTAAGTATCATGCACAATTAATTATGTTGGATTATGTAAATGTGTTTGATTTGAATTTTTAAAGTGTGTTTGATTGGTGGAGATTAGATAAGGAATAGATGTCTTTGGTGAGAAAAAATGTTCGACTCAATCTTTGGATGCCTAATATAATATGAAACCAAACAAGGCATTATATTTTTCTATTCTTGTATTTTGACTTTAATTTTTAATTCTTTTCATTTAATCTTTTTCTGCGGTTTCGACGGTTTAGCTTCACGCCTTTACTTCCAGTAAGTGGTAAGTTCCACTGGTTCGCTCCTGAAAGTTGCTTCCCCTAAGTTTGACTTCTTGGTAACTTTCATTGACTTTTTCTGGTAAGTCCGATTTCCAGTAACTTTCGTTGACTTTTTCCATAAAGTTTGACTTCTTCGGAGAAAGTTTCTAACGACTTTCGTTGACCTTTTCCAATCTTCTAAACACTCCATTTACTTCCAAAAGTCCAATACTTAGCCAAAAATCCAATCCTTTAACCAAATTTTGGCTAATTCCACAAACCCTAATTTTATACCTCAAAATTTTCCTAAGCTTGTTTTCCAAATTTATACCTTATCCTAATTTCTTCTCGGCAACTAGGTCAAAAGTTAGGTTAGGGTGTCACATATTTGGCCGTAATGAAGTCATTCTACCATAGCAGAATTTTGAAAGTTTTAAATACTTTTCCACCAATATCTTTTCAAACTCTTTTAACTTAACTTTAAGTTTTTCAAATTATTTTCATAATGGCATGGATCTTATGTTGGAATTACTAAATCATTGGATCAAACGGAATCTCTTACCTTTTTCCAAATACATAAAATCAAATGGTGGGACAAATTCAATATATGAAGCCAAGCTTACAAAAGAGTCGGCAATTTTTTACTAAAAAATCAAGACTAATGGTTGTCATGGCACAATATCAAATTAAGAAGAACTCAATATTATGATTCAACAGATTTCATCTCAATCCACTACCAGCCAAGAAGAAACACATCTAACGTCTAAGAAGAAAATCTAAACAAATTTGCAAACTTCATCAATCATATCCATACCCAAAGAAAATCAACCAATTAGAATTAATAGAAGACAAAAAATATCAAAATCATCATGTACAAATGTTATGTAAACTTTGAGGTGTCATATTTTGTAATAAGATATACTTAGATTTAATATGTAAATTATGACGTGTCTTGTTTTAGTATAACAAGTGATGTGTTGTGTAAAGCTTCCAATCTTATATAAATAGCGAGAGGTATGAGTTTCTATAAGAGATTTTGTATAAGCTTTGGAGTGTTTTCGAAATCATATATAAAAGGAATAAGCTATTTCCTTCCTCTTCAAATTACTATTATTGTCTTCAAGCTTCAAGTAAGTTTTCTTGAATTTTTTTATTTCCAACCTTTTCAATCACAATAATCTATTTCCAACAAATATTACAAACTCACATTAAATTTCCGGCAATTTCATAATTTCCCACAACCTCCATTCCTTGATAATTCCTACAAGTTACATGTCTCATATGCATTCATATTACATGTCCAATATTACCAATTCATACCGTCATGGCGCCACCTGGTTATATGTAGAATTGTAATAATTTGGATTAGGAGCGATTTGATATAAATGAGAGTGGATAGTGAATTATTTTTGAAATCCCGACTAATCGGCTCCGAAGTAGAACCAGTGAAAAGGCGGCCCGGTCCAATGGAGAGAACGCATGGCAATTGGCGGGAAAATTGAGAACGGCAAAATAGAAAACCTTCTTCACTTCTTCTGTTCTTCAGCCGCTGCTCGGAGCTCTCCCTCCAATTTTCCGACGCCACTACACAACAATGAATTCCGATTCAGACTCTGATTCCGATGCATCTCACGTCTCCGCCACTCCTCCCAGAGCTTCAAACCCGCCGTCTTCTTCATTCACTCCCTTCACTTCGCCCTCAAAACCTAATCCTAACTTCAGCAAAGCCTCTTCTTCACTCCGGCGTACCACTTCCAAACCCCTCAAACCCTCCTCCAGAGTTGCTAAACCGCCACCATCACCTGATGCCAAGCCTGCTGACAAAGAATCGTCTCCCGATTGGACTCCCCTTCCGACTTTACCGTTTCAAATCCGACGGGCGTCTGATCAAAGTCGCGCAATTTCGTCCTCCGAATCATTGGAGATGCTTCCAGCTGGGTTTTTCTCAAAATCTCCTTCCTTCATGAAATTCCGTCGATCCAGTCTTAATTTTGAGACTTTCGAGGATAATCGAACTTTGTCGGAGCCGATTGAGCTGAACAATGCTGAAACTGAGATCGCTGGTTGTTCAACGGCTTTGGGGATAGAAGATGAATTTATTAGTCCCCGGAATCCGGTGAAACCCGTTAGGAAGCATCCTAACTTGATTGGAGCCCACGTTTCTGTTCCGCCAATCAAAGTGCGCAAATGTGGAGGCGAAGGCAACTTTGTGAAGCTTAACATGAATGGTAGGAAACGGAAATTTGTCAACAAATTCAGCCGGAGAAAGTATGGCGAGCGGAGTAGTTACCGGCCCTATCGAAGGACTAAGACGAACTTAAAAACTGAAGATTGCGACGAGGCGGCTAGTTTCTGCGATGAGGACGGTTTGGTTACAGAAACAGCGCAACATCCTCAGAAGCAGGGCAATGGAGGTTCGAAATTTGATCCCATTACCATTGAAGAGACTATATCCAATGTGCGAAATGACCCATCTGATGATAACTTGGTGCAGTTGTTGAAGTTAGCTTATGGATACGATACTTTCCAAGATGGGCAGTTAGAGGCAATCAAAATGGTGCTGGCCGGGAAATCAACGATGGTCGTTTTGCCCACCGGTGCTGGTAAATCAATTTGTTATCAAATACCGGCAATGATTCTACCTGGGATAACCGTTGTTGTTAGTCCTTTGATGGCATTAATGATAGATCAGATAAAGCAATTGCCACCCGTAATTCAGGGTGGCTTCTTATGCAGCAGTCAGGTAGTCCTTGCTCTATTTCTCTATCAGCTTTTTAAACATTCTTTGCACTTATATGATCACAAATCGTTGAAGAGCGAGCAAGTTTACTTGATCATTCTTTTGTATTTTTAGAGACCTGAAGAAGTAGCTGAAACAGTGAGGCTGCTTATCCAAGGGACGATGAAGGTACATGAATGGAAATACTCCTATCCCTTGCTCTCTGTGTTGCAGTGTATTGTCTTGATCTTTTCTTGCAACTCTTCTAGATGACTCCATTGAACCATTGTCTTGCATTTAAATGTTATAACTATTGTTCGGATGAGAACAACTGCAACTTAATAATTTATAGTTGCATGACGTCGGTCATCACATAGTTAAGTTCGTATATTTCAGGTGCTCTTTGTTTCACCCGAAAGGTTTCAGAACACAGATTTTCTGTCAATATTCTCTAGCAGCTTAGTGGTATCACTTCTTGTGGTGGATGAAGCTCACTGCATATCTGAATGGCAAGTTGCTTCCCCATTTCAAAAACCGAGACCAGCATCATTTTCTTTTTTAGACGCTTCACTTCGGAGGCCTCTGGCTTTCAGCATATGCAATGGCAGGAATGAACTAATCTAACTTATTCAATTTGATATTACTAGGTCTCACAATTTTCGACCTTCATATATGAGGCTTAGAGCATCTCTACTTCGAGCTGAACTCAATGTTAACTGCATTCTTGCAATGACTGCAACGGCAACTACTTCAACTATGCAAGCAATTATGACTGCATTAGAAATTCCTTCAGACAATCTGATTCTAAGAACTACTGTAAGGACAAATCTACAATTGTCCGTATCAATGAGTACAAACAGGCAAGTATAAAATTATAAGAGTTGATTTGTCTCCTTCACAACCCCATTTCTCTGTGTTGTATGGATCCTTTTAATTAACTCTTCAATTTTTCAATATGATTGGTGAATGTGCTGAAAAATTAAGAGTGAAAGATCTACTGAGGCTAATCAAGTCTTCTCCCATAACTGAAGTTCAGAGCATTATTATCTACTGCAAGTTTCAGGTTTGTTTGTGTACTCTGTTCCAAATGCTGAAATTTATCTGTCAATAATATATTAATACAAGTACATAGAAGTTTGAATGCAACATAATCTCACTCTTTAGGTATGTAACTGTCTTTTGAGTGAATGTGGAATGAAACAATCAAATTAACACTCTTACGGCTTTTACCGTTTATTTCAATTCCTGAATGGGCCAATCTTTTTCAATCTCTTTGAACTGTTTCATTGTGTGGTAGTGTCAAAAGTCCTTTTCCTACATAATTAAATGTTTTTGAAGAGGAAAATGTAGTTTGTTCATCATTTTGCACAGTTACCCAATGGTGTTCTTCAATTGTGATTAATTGGCTAGATAGATTTTGAACTTTTAGCTATCCATGATTGCGTCTTTGTTTTGATGTTGCAGTCAGAAACTGATTTGGTAAGCAGATACTTGTGTGATAATGGCATCTCTGCAAAGGTCACTTCTGCAACTTAGCTAATTATGAATAACAATTATTTCCATTCTGGAGTATTTGAAAAGGAAACCTGATTTGTTGTTTACTATTGCCAATTAGAGTTATCACAGTGGTCTTCTTGCTAAAGATCGCAAACGCATACAAGAGAATTTTTGTTCAAACAAGATTAGAGTGGTGAGATATACCATATTCTTCTATTATTTATGTTTGACTGTATGCGTATATAAATGTTATAGATAATTATTTTCTCTCTCAATACTTTTGACTGGCACTTTTTCTAAAGGTTGTTGCAACTGTGGCTTTTGGCATGGGACTTGACAAGAGGGACGTTGGCGCTGTAAGAATTTTAGAGAGCATTTTGGAGTTGTTTTATTCCTTGTTTTAACTGCATACAGCGTGAGGATATTCCTGATATATTGAAGTGGTTGACTAGCAATGAAACAGCAGTATGAACTTTCTGTATTCTATCCGCTAATTTCTCTAAAGATGCTTCATGTCAGTAAATGTCAGAATTAAAAGATGAAAAACATGAACTTGGTTTTTTTGTATTGGTGCCAAAAAGGAGTGGGTAGTCTGATGTTGGAGTCATCTGCATACATCAATTCCACAACTTTGTGCATGCAATGTAATAAATAATAAGCTGTAGAGGATTATAATAACTCGAAATCACATAGATGGACCCCATTGTACTCATGAGATAAATTTTCCAGACATCAAATTTAGCTTTTATTGGTTTTGGAATCTTTGCGTTATGTGAACTGTCATATTTGAACAGTAAGAAAGTATAAGTTAAATGTTTCAGGTAATCCACTACAGCATGCCGGAAAGCTTGGAGGAGTATGTTCAAGTACGTGGTTTCTTTCAAATAATTGTTCATTTTCCAACATGACATGTATGTTATGAACATGCTATATAGATTAATATTACACTTCTTGCAGGAGATAGGGCGGGCTGGCCGGGATGGTAGATTATCCTACTGTCATCTATTTCTTGACAATGATACATATTTCAAGCTTCGAAGTCTTATGCACAGGTCATGTGATTTAAACTTTTTTCATTTTGTTAGTTATACAAGGACTATGATTTTGGAACTGATTTGAAATATTGCACAAACAGTGATGGAGTCGATGAATACAACATAAACAAATTCCTCAGTGAAGTATTCTCAGATAACAACAGTTCGTGTGGAAAAGTGTATTCAATAGTCAAAGAACCTGCATCACGTAAATTTGATATGAAAGATGAGGTCACTTCCTTCCACTATTTTGCAACTTTCTGATGTATTTACTTTAGTGCATTGAGGTGACAAACCTAACCATTGTTATCGCTATGGGATCTAGTCACAGTTTTAAATGAATATGCATTGGCTGCACGTGTTAATAAATGAAACATTAGGAAAGTCTAGCATCATGGAAATCTTTTGTAAGAAACTCCAATAATCTCTAAGGAAGAATTGACATCATGAGACCTTTAGGCTGTGTTCTCCTCCTTTGATTTCGTTTCTCATTTTTTAAAAATAAAAATAAAAAATGTAACTGCACTAGTTACAATTTGGAGAAATATGATACCACTGTGTGTGTGTTAGAGAGAGAGAGAGAGAGCACATCAAGAAAAGGGAGTAGAACCACACCCATTCTTTTACGGGAAGGATTCAAAGTTTTAGTTGGTTAGGAGAACATATAAACTTTTTAAAAAGTCAGAAGCCATCTCCACTTAAATCACTCTACTGTTCTCACATTACCATGTATTAATTTTTTTCAAACTGTATTAGTATTTACTTCTTGAAGTTCATAACTCCCAAGACACAGTTCTTAGTAAATGGAAATGGAGATAGTTTGTCTAAATTAAAACCTTCTTATGCAACTTTTTCATCCCTACATAACCTTCCAGGCTTCCATATGTTCATGGCTTTAGAAATCTATTGAGTAATATGATAGTGGTGTATGTGTAGAAGCCAAGGAGATCATTTTTCTGCTAGAAGTTTTTGACTGAAAATGGACCCTTCATGCCATATTTATCCGAAATTACTTTTCTAGGCATTGCTTGCTCACTTGGTCTTATCTCTGACAGGTGATAATTACTATTTTAACATACTTGGAGCTGGGAGAAATGCAATATTTGCGCTTACTTCCTCAGTTAAATGTGACGTGCGTTTTGAATTTTCATAAGGTTGGCCTTCACTGGTTTCTTTTATCTTTCTCACTTTCTGACTATGAAAGCTCAAATGATATTTTGATTGCTTCGTGACAATGGACTACTATAGTTCTTACAGCTTTTAACTAAATTAATGGTGTCATTCCAGACATATGTTCAATATCATGTAATCAGCATAAATTGATCCACCTACTTGTACCATGCATTTGAAAATTGTATTTTCCATGATATGTTGCGGTCAATATTTGGAAAAAGGGATAGGATAGGTTCATTTATCAGTGGTTAATGTTTTTGCATATTCTGTGTTTAGTGCAGACTTCACCAGCGATGCTTGCTGACAAAGATATCATTGTTGCAGAAATATTGAAGAAGTGAGTACCTAGTTTTGATCTTGACCAATCTAATACCATGCACCTTTGGGAGAAAAAAAAATCTTAAATTTGGGAACTTTAGGTCTGAAACTAAGCAAGGGCAGCATGTTTTTGACATGCTTACGGTGGTCAATAATATTGGGATTTCAGCTACCAGCCTCTCAAATCATTTGCACAATCTCAAGGTTCGGATGTTTGTACATGGAAAGCTCATCATTTCTTTTAATTTCTTTTCTTTCCATTTTTACAAAATTTAGCCAGTGCACTTGAGTTGTTTGTATCTTCAAACAGTCTGCTTGAGCCTTATTCCAACATAACCTTGCCTTTTAGAGATTATGTTACTCTGAACTACTCAATGTACCAGCGGTTTATTGTTTTCTTTTTTCCAATTTTATTAATGTGGTTGCATGCATGATTATAATTTGAAAAGGTGTTGGACTAATAGTTCATTGATATTCAATGGATGCAATATGCAGCATCGGTTTCAATTATCCTTTGACCGTGGAGATAATGTCATGTGGTTTAAAACATTATTGTTTTATTGAGAAGTTATATCATGTGTTATAATTTTTTGCTTTGTAATTTTGACCCTATTGTCCTCCACTTCTTTTATGTAATAATAAGTTTCTTTCTTGTACTCTTTTAGTTGAAGGGAGAAGTAACATACGAGATGAAGGATCTGGCCTACTGTTATACAATTTTGAAAACCCCTGAAGATTTTTGTTCTCTGTCAGCACATCTTAGGGAATGGTTGACCGAGATCCAGACTAGTAAGGTGGTTGATTCTGACTTTGTTATGAATTCGTTAATCTATCTGTGTGTGACTATCCTGGAGATCAGAAATCTGGCATCTGAAATCATGTTGTTCATGTTTCCATAGGAAGCACATAGCCTATACATAATACCATAATAGATGGCCATGATACCGCCACAAAAACTTGTAGCTGTGGAGCCTTATTTCTTTCATCTATACTTCTCATCCAAAAGAAGGTTCAAGTCACTTGCACCTATTTGTTATTCAAGTAACATATACAATACAACTGTATAAAGCTTACGCAACAAAGTTTATATCAAAAGTCCAAAATGTTTCACGCATTTCATCACTTCTGTTGATTTATATTTCTTCACTCAAAGCACCAAATTTTTGTTAAGATGTATTGTTGTTACTTTCCATTCTCAACACCTTAGGGCCAAAATACTGCTGTACAAGCTACGTAATTTACATGCAACCAAACCTATCTACTCTTTGTGAATAACCACTCGTAGTTTGAGATTCTAGGTGGAAGTTATATGCTTTCTTTGAATCAAGTGCGGCATGTCACGGGTCAACTTTGTTTTCAGGTTAGGAAACTGGACGCCATGTTTGATGCGGTGACTTCTGCTATAAATTTGTGTGGAAAGTCTCAGGGCTTCTGTACCTCCGAGCAGACATCATGCTTAGAAGGAAAGATTTGTTCTTATTTCCAGGAGGGTGATACTTATGATACTCCAAATAAAATGAACCAGAGCAGGTATGTACAAGCTCTATTTCTGATATACTATTAGAAGAAATGAAAAGAGATTTGAATATGTAGCCCCCTCCCGGTAAATAGTTAAACGAAATTTGACCAGTGGATTATTTATGCAAATAGTAGTGATACTAACAACATAATTATTTAGTTTTATTTATTATTATTTAAATGTTAATTTTCGTTCTTGTCCATTTCCTGTTTGTATTTGAGGTATGTAATCATGCTTACATCAATGTTATTCATGTGCAGCCCATTCCTCCGAGCAGATATAAAAGTAAGTGCAATGCAGATTCTTAACGAGTTTATTTTAAATAGGCTAATGCTCGGTTTTTGGGAAAGCTCTTACCTTTTGCTGTAACAGGTCTTTCTGCAGAGCAACTCACAGGCTAAATTCACTCCTAGAGCCGTTGCAAGGATTATGCATGGCATTGCTAGCCCAGCTTATCCTTCCACAATTTGGTCAAAAACTCATTTCTGGTATCCCAATTTCTCTAAGTTTTAATTGAATTCTTTTACATTATTTCATTTTCTTGACAATGAAAGACAACACCAGTCATCATTAGCAAATACTTGGCTCATGAACCAAGTTTAGATCAGTTTACTGTGTTAATCTGGATTCATCAAAACTCGTTGGAAGAAAGAAAGTCTGTCACTGTAATTAAACATTGAAACTAAAATGTTGCTAAAAAAATTCTTAAATCAACGATTGACCCAAAAGGTTAAGCTAATGGGTGAAGACAAATTTAATCTTATATTCATCTTATACTCTTCCTCACTCGTAGACTTGAAATATGAAGAAGACCCAACAAGTAGAAATCAATATTGATCGGAGAGGAAATAATATTGCATGGGCTTGAACATAGGACCTTCTTGGACTATATGCTCTGATACCATTTTAAATCACCGATTGACTCAAAAGCTTAACATTGCTAACGATGATGACAAATTTAATATTCTATCATCTTACAAAGATAAGCAACCAATCTGACTTTAAGCATTTGGGATGGCAGGGGTAGGTATACACATATCAATTTCCAGGCAGTAATGGAAGCAGCGACGATTGAGCTCGTGAATATTGTCGGGAAGGACACTGTATCTTAGAGATGGACCTTTTTCAAAACTGTTATTGAGCATCTAGATCCAAAGGCATATGCAGTTGCTGATTCAAAATTTGGTCATCGGTCTACCATTGCCATAATTGACCTGCAACTTGTGGTTAACAAAGGTAGAAAACAGATGGAGCCTAATCTGTCGTGAATACAAACGATGAGTTTTAGAAGGTAGAACGACGGAGTCAATGGGCAGAAAATTTCGTATATATTTCTCAATCAATCATTTGTTGTGCTCTATGTTCTGTCCTCATGAATTAATTGGTCTTTGCAGGAGAACATACTCATATTCATGTACAAGAGAATAGGAGATGGAGCATCGTAAATATAAATCTTTAAATGGTGAGGGTTTATTTTATTTTATTATTTTATTTTTTTTTTGTTGTTGTTGTTAAGAATTGAATTTTTGCAGAATTGAAAGTTTATCCACATCTCTATTGTATATTGAGAGGGTATGTCGAGAATATATAATAATGCTAATTAAAAAAAAAAAAAGGATTTTTTTTTTGTTTCTTATGGTTTTTTTTGGTGGTAAGGGGTTTTTTTTTTTTTTTTTATAATTAAATTTTTGGAGAATTAAAAGTTTATTAAAATTTTTTTTTTATATTAAAAGGGTATTTGGAGAATATATAATAATGCTAATTAAAAAAAAAAAAAAGAATGTTTCGTTGACTCCTAAGGTTTGTTCTCGATGATAAGGGAATTTATTTTTTTTAGTGTCCGATTTTTTTATGGAGTGAGGAATTTAATTCTCATATTTTTTCCATTGAAAGTACATATTTTATATCAGTTTAATGATGTTCATATTGACATGTTTTTAAAATTTTTAGTCTAATGAATTTGGATGAGTAATAAGTTTTCATTCTTCTATAATATAATGTATATTGTTTGATCCTATGTATGTCGTAACAAAAAAAAATATCTTTTTTGGTCTCAAGATTTTTAAATATTATAATTTTGCATTAAATTTTGAGCTTAGTTTTTATTTAATTATAAGTATAAAAAATTACATTGTCATGGTTTCTTTTTTCTTCCGAATTTTATTCTTTAAAAAATTAAGATTTATCCATTCTGTTGTATATTGGGGCCTGAGGGTATGAAACATTCATCCCATAAAGAAATGTTTCGTTGACTCCCAAGATTTGTTCTCGAATGATAAGAGAATTCTATATTTTAGTATCTAATAATTTATTATTTTTCTTAGTTAATTAATGTTGGAAATTTTGGATTCAAACTTTTAATATTTTAATAGAAAGTATATATTTTAGAAAAATTATTATAAATAAACAAAAAAAACTATCTATTTACAAAGGTATAACAATTTTGTTGTTTATTATCGATGGATTGCGATAGACTTCTATCGTTTTAGTGATAGCGATTGTTAATCGACAATAATTTTTTTTATATTTATAAATATTTTGGCTCATTTTATTTTATTTGAAATAGGTGTTTAGTTATACTTATACCAGCAGATTTGACTTTTTAGCCCAACGAAAATTTTGACTAATATGCTTTTAATCTTCTTTAAGATTAAGATTGTTCGACCTTTTGATATAAATATATATGTAGAATATATCTAAAATGGAATGGGAGAATTTGGATTTGTGAAAAGTAAATTATATTTTAATGGAAAAAGTACTATTTTTTATTTTTAGTGTAGTTTCTATTTGGTCTCTAGCTTTTAAAAATGTCATACTTTTACTCTTAAATTTTGACTTTTGTTTTCATTTAGTCTCTAAATTTTAATATTTTACATGTTTACCTCCAAGATTTTTGCTAATGTTTACATTGGTTTTTGGTGTTAACTTTCAATTAATTAACTTCTTGATTAAATGAGCTTTAGTTAATTGAGTTATACTCTTGTGAAAAATAAGTTCAAATGTTGAATAATTATAATTTAAGATAAATAACAAGATTAAGGGGTATATTACAAATTTAGTTCACAAATGAAGGGATTTGTTATTTCATATATGAGTATAGATATGTTTGAAAAAAAAATCACTTCGTTAATTCTTTAAATTTTCATAAATTTATATTTTGTCTTTATCTTCAGATAGCTACAAGTATTCGAATAAAAAAAACTATTTTATTACCGATAATTGCATTGTTTTATAACCATTTGGTTTTGTGCTTTCCATTTTTTTAAATTAAACTATAAACACTCATTCCATCTCTTTCTTTCTATGTTTTGTTGTCTATATTTTAGAAGTGTTTTCAAAATCAAAGTTGAATTTTGAAAATAAAAAAAAAAAAAAAAAATTTCAAGAACTCGTTTTTGCTTTTAGAAATAAACTAAGAAATCAAATATCTACATATAAAGTATGAGAACCATGAGCATGAAATTATGAAAAAAACCAACTACAATTATCAAAAACCGAAAATCAAATGGTTACTAAACGGGGTTTGAGGGTCCGTTTGGATTAACTTAAAAAATAAATGTTTTTCAAAAATTTATTTCTATTTAAACATTTTTGATAAGAACTGTTTAAAATAAAAATAATAAGGGCTTTCGAAATCCATTTAAGGGGTTGTCAACCACTTATATTTATTTGAAGATGATTTATTTTTTAAATTAAACATTTGAAAGGGTATTCCAAACACAGAAAGCCTTTGATTGGAAAGACTTTTATTGTAAAGAATTACAAATATAACAAAATTTATTTGCAGTAGATTTTACTGTCGATAGATTCGTATTAACGACTATCACTAACTAATTTCGAGAGCTAGATTCAAATTTTGCTACATATGTAAATTATTTTATATTGTGTTATATATACTAATAATTTAGGTTTAAGTGGTATATTTGCAACTTCCCCTTTTATTAATTTAAATTTTCAACCAAAAAAAATTATATGTATTAAAATAACACTATTAAATTCTAAGTTATTATTATTAATTATAATTTTAACATATATATATATATATATATATATATATATATATATATATATATATATATATATATATATTTTTTATTTATTTATTTATGTATTAAAATAACACTAAAAAATGTTTCGCAAGTAATAAGTATAAAAAGCCAATGTGATTGGAAAGGCTTTTATTGGATGGAAAAAAGAGCATATTCGAGGAAACGGCATATTCAGTATTTGAGTTTGGAGAGAAGAAAGAAAGGAAAACCGTTAATTGAATAATCAGAACATAGAAGAAAGAAGAAGTCGCCAAATCGAAGCCAAATCGAAGCTGCCCCATCGCTTCTTCTCTGCAAAACTACAAAAAGCCCCAATCCAATTTCTCTTCCTTCTTCCCTTCCCTTTCCCCATTTCAATATAATTCGAATTTCCCCTTCAAAAATTGCCAACAATTTCAACTCCCAGCCCTCCGATCCAGTCAAGGAATGGATGATGCGACGGCTTCATCAGGGTCGTTGATCAATGGGCCTCCTTCCCGGACACCCTCTTCTTTTTCTTCCACCATTTTTACCAATTACCCTCTCATTTCTGCTCTCCTTGCCTTCGCTATTGCCCAGTCCATCAAGTTCTTCACCTCCTGGTATGAACTCCGATCCGATCCGATCCAACTCCACTGCTTTGCCTCTGTTTGTTGTGTTTAGCCATGATAATGCAAACCTCATTTGACGTTAAACAATTCTCCTTTAGCTTTCGTGAATCTTGCTTTCTCTTTTGTTCAATCTTGTGAATATGGATTTATTTATTTGTTTCAGGGTTGTTCTGTATTATTTGTTTTAGGTTTTCTTGTAATTTATAATACCCACCTACTTATAAATCATTTGTGTACTGTTTCTGCATTTACTATAAGAAAATCCGTCAGTACCCATGTGATCTGTTCTCCCTCCAACGTCCTAATTAGAAAATTGTTTTGTTTACAGCTTTATCAATTAGCACTTTAATAAGGCTTATTTTATTTCTTTATTTTTTTTTCTCTTTTGTGGTGGTGGTGGGGGCAGTGTAGAAGAAAAAGAAATCAATGTATTGTGTTTTTACGACTTTGATGTTTCAGGTATAAGGAAAGACGATGGGATTTTAAGAAACTAGTTGGATCTGGGGGAATGCCTTCGTCTCATTCTTCAACTGTTTCTGCTCTTGCTATAGCTATTGGGCTCCAAGAAGGCTTTGGAGCATCAGTCTTTGCTGTTGCATTGATCTTAGCATGTGTTGTATGGTCTCCATATCAATTTTATGGCTATCATTGTGGTTTAAGTTGTAAATTTTCTGGAACTATTATAAGATGTTAAACACAAAAATTTGGTGGCAGGTTATGTATGATGCAACTGGTGTGAGATTACAAGCTGGACGGCAAGCAGAGGTTATATGCTTCTTTGTTCCTTCCCCCCC